>JACJUY010007506.1:0-31038 GCA_014220935.1 Platorchestia sp. MABIK
ACGTCTAGGTTATATTGAAGTTCAGTAATAGTACATTGTATCTCTTCCAATTTTGAATAGAGTGACTTTGAATAGAGTATTTTGTCCAACCCCGTGTAGATTGAGCATGTGTCTTCCAAGGCGTTCTTTATGAACGCATCACCCTCTTTTTTTGTCGCAAAAATTTATTGCACTTTTCAAATTTCGAGTGTTTACTATAACTTAGGTGAAAAGTATTTATGTTTTAATTTTTCAACTGTTGACACGGCTGTTACACTACCTAATATGGCACACTACTTAGGGTTTTTATATTAAGAAATTGTTTAAACCCAACGTTGTAGTAAATAAGTGCATCAACTGTTTGGAAATATACTATTTTCCTTTTCTTTCTTTGTTTTTTATAGTCTGTAGAGTTATGAAAATCCTCCCTAAAGCAATCTTTCGATAATAACTTAAGTTTTGGTTTCCGAGAATTGTTGTTTAAATAAAATAAGTTGTTTTGGCAAAATGAAAACTACTGGTTCTTTCAAAGATGATACGTTGAAAATTGTTGCTACTTAATACAGGTATTACAATAATTATTTTTATTATGTTCTCCAGACACTATCAGTGGCAGACCCCGACACTGCTCGTGCTGATGCCAACTTCTACGCTCTCCTGTTCCTAGCCATCGGTGTGGTAGCCGCTATCTCTACCTTCATGCAGGTGCTTATGTAGCTTCAGATATGTACTTAACAGTCTGTCCTTATGTAAAAACTAATTTAATTTGCTTTGAAAGGAAAAACACTAATTGCTGGAAAAAAGTTCACATGATTTTTAAGGAAAAAATTCGAGTTAGGCGTGTCACTGAATAACGCCGTGAAAAGTTGTTTTCACAGTTCAGCAATTATTTCTCGCTATAGAATCGTAGTGATGAATTTTAGTAAAATAAGACGCATTACGAACAATAGCAAGTGCTGCCGGTCGCCAGTTATTTTTCCACTTTCGATTTTAGTTTAGTTTCTTTAGAACTTTCCATCTCAGATGAAACTCATTGTGCAAGTGTAATTGTTTTCAAGTATAATTGTTAAACTTAAACTAAGGTGATTCCGGAAAATTGTTTCTATTTCATTTAAATAGTATAGTATATTTTAGATTATGTTAAAAAATGTAGAACCCAGTGTTAATAAATTCTGCATTGGTGCTATCATTTTTTGTATATTATAACGGTCTGTTCTGCTTTCTGTTCTGCCCATAACTCTGTTCTGCCCATAACTCTGTTCGTCTCAACTGAAGATTAAATTGATTGTTTTTCTTTGAGTTTCATAATGGTTACACCCTATTTTGATTTATCAGGGATATTCTTTCGTAGCGCTTAGGGTGCTCATGAAATGTACAAAGAAACTTGTAGAAGTCTTTTATTTCGTTAAGTATTTCCATCTTAGGAAAAAACTGGGAAAATAAAGTTTGATCATACTCTACTAACTGCAGTGTTCGTTTACACTTATCAAATGGCAGTATTGATAATCCACCAGTAATCGCAGTATTGCTTATAACTCTGGAAATAATGGATTTTGAGTATTTGGAATTGTGTTTTCATCCATCATGAGAATTGCTTGTTGCCCTCGAAGAGACAAGTCAATGGCTTAGTCCTTGTAACTCCACGTTCAGTGAAACGCAGCCTGAGTCCTTTTCGAAAGCCCTGCAGCATGCAATATATCTTCGACGTGTTACAATAGATAATCGTTTGTTTTAGATTAGGTCGCCTAAGCCGTTCACCACGGCTGAAATCCTTTGTCTTCGCTGCCTCATTCATCCGTCGACGTTTGAATTTATCCTTGGGTCTGAGTTAACTTGTGTACCTGTGTTGTCCATATGGCTTTTTCAGTTGTCCAGAAATCGTGTAAAATTCTGCATTCTTATCATTTGCGACATAGTTCTGTTCGGTTTCCTCCAGATTCGGTGTTTATAGAACTTACTCCTGGGCGACTGTTTATTAATATTCCTTAATAATTGATGTTCGCTTTTTGAGTATTGGAATTTTCTTATGAAATTTATATTCTTAACCCCTCAGGGGGATACAACTATTGTATCTATGGGAATAAGCGCTCTCAGGGGGACTATGTGAGGGCCGTTTATTTTTTCTCGTTTCATGAACTTCTTTCTTAGCTTAGCGTTTCTATGCACCTTGTACATAGATTCCACGTTCCCTCAACTCCATACTAAATGGTGTCTTCATCTTTCCTCTCTTTGAACATCTTTGTCGTGGTAAAGGGAGGCTAAAACTTTCTTATATTATAATGGTAATAATCATTTACATTCTTAATTCTCGATATTTTTCTAACACTTATCATGTGATAATTTTTTACGTTTGAATGAAAGTGATGGAAGAAATGTTCCCAAATATATCTTGTAGAAATTTTTGAGTTGCGGTTCAATCGTAATAAGATGCCGGAAGTTTCCAAAAATATACATCTTTACTTTGTAGAAACTTCACTTTGTTACGAACTGTGCGCGCCTCTTAGAGCATTTGATTGCTGAGGTTACTGCACTCAGTCATCAAACAGATGGTGTTGTATGTTCTTTCTCTCTGTCTTATGTTCAACTACGTTGAGCAAATGATGCACGAGCTTAGTTGTTTTCAGCGGTAAATTTAAAGGTTTTTATTTTGGCCAATTTTGACTTACTTTTTCTGAAGTCATGATCTCATATATTAGCTTTTTTTTCATGAAATGTTGAATGCATGCTGCCTGGAAAACTAGCCGCTGTTGGTTGTTCAATGTTTAATTACACAGCATACTCGTATAATTTTAATGGTGGGGATTTCAGTAAGTTTTCTTTGCGATTTTCGCGCATTAGTTGAATGCGCCTGCTCTAATTGAATATTTGTAAACCACTTCTTTTCTGTGGCTTTCATTGTTGAGTTGTGATTCATTGAGATTTACAAAATTAATGAGCGATTTGTGATAGTACGCTTATGTCTGTGGTACAGTGTAGTTTCCATCAATTTCGTAATCAATGTCATAGCACATGAATTGGGGGCTTTGTTTTAAATAGCATTAATCTTTGAATAATTTCCTTTACAGGCATACGCTTTTGCTCTGTCTGGAGAAATCTTGACGATGCGCCTCCGCAGTCGCGCATTTTCCACGATGCTCAGCCAAGAACTCGCCTGGTTCGACCTGGACGAGAACTCAGTGGGGGCGCTGTGCTCCCGGCTGTCCGGAGACGCTGCCGCTGTCCAGGGGGTCAGTGTCTTGTTCTGCAGGGGCGTGGTGGACGGTCACGGTATAGTGGTGGCTGTTGCGGGCTTCATGCAGTAAACTAAGAAAAAAAAATTTTCTGTTTTATTTCAGTGAACACTTGTGGGTCAGGTCAGTTCAATAAGGCTTTTGTCTTCATTTCATCAGAACATAAACATGAATTACCAAGCCATAAATGAAACAGAAAATCAGATTTTTCATTGGATGTTGTTGATATACATGTACTAGGATATCAATAATTCAGTGTTTTAGTTGCTGGTAAAATGAGCGTGGAATTGTAGTATCATTTATTCAACGCTCAAACTCTGATTATTTATTGCATAGTTATGGTGCATGGAGAGTAGAAATTCGCCTGCAAGTATTTGCTTATTAGTGTGCGAATTTGATTGATTAGGCTTGTGTAGGGGGAAATGGTAGCTCAGGGAAATTTTGGTTTGAGAGTTTACTTAAGCGAAGGCTTTAATCGTATAAGTTGACAAGTGTGCGTAAACTGAGTAAGCGTGGTATTCTGTTCATCATTCGAGGTTGACAGTATCTGGAATGTTCCCCACTGGAATGTATCAGTACCGTGAGGAGTTTTTTGTCTTTTGTGAACATTTTCAGTTCTCTTGTTCTCTGTGGGGGTTGGGGAGATTCATAATTTTTCATCTTTTATTGTTTACATTTGATGGCTAACCTTCTTATCCGCTCAAGAAAGCGAAAATAACAGGGAAACTTTGTGAAGTTTAAATTCAGATTGTGATGCGAAGGCGCAAAATTTGGTGCTTGGGTTGGCTCAGCTTGATGCGCTGGCAATAGAAGGCGCAAAAATTTTGATGAAGCACCCAAGTGAAAAAGTAAACAATTACAAACGAAGACATTCGTGTAAGAGATCTACGTTGCACGAAGGAGAAAGAAATGAAAAAAATGCGAGTTAAGGCTTACTTCATTACAAATAAATCTTAACCCACAACTGACTTCATCATGCTCTGTTTATTCTGTTGTGAGTAGTTAGTTACCTCTGCGCAGCAGAGGTAACTAGTTCCCAAGCTACTCTGATCGGGATAGTTACTATTAGCAAACCCTGCAAGTGTTACTGATTCTATTGTGGTTAATTACCACTTCGCAGAGCTTGTTCCAATGCTACTCTGATCAGGACAGAATTTCAGCGAATCTCTCGCTTGTTGCTCACGTAGCTTACGTCCCCATAAGGAACGCCAAGTCGCTAAGATGCGTAGAACGACAATCTTCTTCAGTATACTCTCTGGTGTAGAGTTGCTCATTTACTCGAAGGAGACCCTGCATTAACTAGGGGTTGATACATTTCGTGTTAATCTCCCTTTTTCTAGACAAGTGCTGCTTCTTCTGGAGGCGCGTCGTCATTTGAATGGGTATTTTCTTTTTAAGATCCCGTCCTCTATCCTGGCGCAGGCTACAGGCTCTCGGCTGGGCACCATCATGCAGGCGTTGACCACCCTGGGCCTCAGCATGGGCCTGTCCCTCTACTTCGACTGGCGGCTGGGCCTGGTGTGTGTTCCCTTCATCCCCTTCGTGCTCGTGGCTGTGTACCTGCAGAGCAAGATTCTCTCTGGCCAGTCTATTACCGAGTCCGAAGTGCTGCAGCAAGCTGGCAAAGTGAGCCTCCTATTTCGTAATGTTACATCCGAATAGGAAATGTTTTTCTCATGCTGTTTGGCGAAGGAGAAGTTATCATCCATAAGTGAAGATCCATTTAGATCAATACTTAAATTAATTTCTAAATGCTGCAGTGAGCTTACGTTGGTCAAATGCCGTTCTAGGAGGTTATCAAATCCCATTCTCGGTATGTATAGCTTGTTATGGACCATAGGTAGAGAAATGTTTTTTTTTGTGTTATCTGTACATAATTTCCTCCCTGAAAAATTATTCCTCCCTTACTCGTTGAAAAAAGTGTCGAAGTCCCTGGATTTTTGTGGGTTATTTTATTTTTAAAATCACGTGTAATACGAACGAAGTAATTCACTTGCACAGAACATGGGTAAGGGTTGCTCAATGTATCCTAGGCTTGAAGAAAGATTAACGCCCAATATATTGTAACTAAGAAAAAATAAGTTGAAATATGATTGGAAATAAGTATATTAGATTCCTTTGCGTGGGTAAAACTAAAAATTATTGAACAAAAATAACGCTCTTTTTTTGACTAGTAGTTGATCCTTTTACTTAACCGAGACGAACTTTTATTTGTTGCTCTTATAAGAAGACGCGATAGTTTTTCACGTGGCATTAGGGATAATTTTTCTGCAAGTGTTAGCAGCCATCTCTTCCCAGGATTAGCGTGTACTTAGAAAACATTCAATTATTTATAAAATATGACGAAATTGCTCACTTGTTGACTAATACCTAAACCAAGTTGACACTCACCATTTTTTACGAAAATTAGAACATTTTTGAGCGAGTGTATCAATGCAAAAGACTTGGCATGGATACGTAAAACGGAGGCATATAAACACCCTGAGAACTCAACTCGAAACTTAGTCTGTTGGCAAGAGAGCGACGCACGCCCAAGCAATACAAGCCTCGCAGCGATGATGGGTGAGGGTCAGACTAGAGTCCTCGGACTACACCAGAATACTGAAGTCTTCGCACACGCAATTGATTTGATAATCAGAGACGTGTTTTGCGCGCATTTGAAACATTTTAAAGTTTGAATGGTTGTATTTCTGTGTTGAAATGGTGTGACGTTGCATTCATTAGAAATAATTCGCAAGTTTTTTGTGGAGCATTTATAAAGTGGTAGGCATACCATGTCTATACAGTTGAATAGGCTTCTTGTGATTTCTTGAGATTGAAAAAAATCTTGTATCAAAAAATTTGTTGAAATAGCACAGGATCCAGATGCTGAATCCAAATTACATACTAACGCAATTAAACTCTTCACTTCTCTCAGGGGGAAAATGAGAGGTTCCGAGCTGAGAGTTGGGTAGGCCTTCTTTTTGTTGAAATAAAACTTTTTTTTGTTATTCTAAGGACCATCTTTTTTTGGTTCACTAATGTCCTGTTTTTCAGCACCTACTACTTGATTCTTCAACTTTTATTTGTTTCCTGAACATCTTTCTGAACTCACTGTTTCTATGCGCCTTGTGCATAGATTCCGCGTTCCCTGATATCCATACTAAATGGTGCCTTTCGTTTTCCACTCTTTGGAACGCTTTTGTAACGATTAGGGAGTGTAATGGATGTTTCACCGCTGCCTCCGTTGTAATGGATCTTGGTCTCGATTGTTCTCTGGCGCATGATCTTTTCGTATTGTTTCAATCATCGTGACATTACTATTCGCCACATTCATATATTTTCTACTCTTTATTAATCATGATAAAGTATAATTGGAGCTGCCACCACCCTTAAAGGGAATATTTTCTATATAATTAATAATATTTTTAAATCACATGTTTAAAGATTCTTCGGTAACGTGTTTAGCGGTAATTATTTTCAAAGCTTTAACATTCATTTCTTACGAACGATCGTCTCCTTTCCTCTCCTTACTCATCTCACTACAAAAGGGTAAATAAAAGGCATTTTTAAATGAAAAGGGAAATTATATGAATGTTATCAATCCCATGACAGAATACGCATCCTACATACTTAGAAGTTTGAATAAGGAGCATCTAGATATGTTTACGAGGGAAACACTCATCTTAGCGGGCAAATGTTGACAGGCTGATCTCTCACAACAGGTCCACGGTCTCCGCGTCATGGCTGACAGTTGACGTTTGGAGTTACGCTCGATGGCACTATTTGGTCACTTTGAATAGCAAAAGAGTGCTAACGTTGGTTATTTATATTGCTGAGGGCGCGAATATGTTGATATTTAACTGGATGTAGTAAGTTTCATTATTTATCTTTATAGCAAGAGGTATACAAGAGGTATATACCCTCAGTCCTAATTGGACCGAGGCTGTTTAACGTTCACAGCCGCACTTGTTTCTCGATACGCCGCCCGTGCCCTACTGCCTGCGTGCCTGCGTCCCTTGAAGGCAACCCTCTCGGTCGACGCTACCTCCCTGAGATGCTAATTAGTATTTCTGATGTTGACGTTCTAGGATATAAACAGGAGCTACTTCCTAAACAATTCAAATACACGGATAATTAATTCTATAAATATAGTTATACTAAAATCCCCATTTAGAAAAGATAACATGAAGAAAATATAACATGTAATCGTACGTCGATGTTCCTGGCATTTTCTGTTGGCGTCTCCTCGTCATATCGATGTTCGGTATCCGTCCTGGCGAGACGATTCTTCTAGAATGTATAAATGTGATATTATCGCAGACTCACACTTATGTGGTTCTTTTAGAACTTTTAATGGAGTGAAATGCTGGCCAGTCACCTCCTCCAGTTCTTAGCGTTGTTTCCTTTTTTCTTTAGTCGTAGACCATAGACAGTTATACTGAAGAGTGTAACAGAGGCTTAAGCCAGCATCTAATCTGATCTAATTTTTACTTGTTCAGATTGCGATTGAGGCCATCAGTAACGTGCGCACGGTGGCCAGTCTGCACAAAGAGGAGCATTTCAGCAAGCAGTACGCGGACGCCCTGTCCGAACCTCACCGCATCGCGCTCCGCAACTCGCACCTCAGAGGTCAGTGTTGACTATTCCGGGGGCGTCAAATCAATGTTATGATTTTGCTCTTACTAGATTGAGTCCGTGCCACTCTCTGTAGTCTTGCTACTTCAGACCTAAAGTGGAGGACTGCTAAAAGGAATCATTAATTTCTACTTAAGTTACGTTTCTGCGATGTGTTGTAAAATTCTTACGAGCGAATCTTTGGGATCAAATGTGGTGATACGCGAGGATTCACTTACTCATGACACTTGCCTTCCTCTGAATTTATTCACTATTTTAACTATTTGTTTTAATTAGGCCTTTCAGTCAACAGAAAACATTCTTTAAGTAACTGATCTAAAATACTTTCGCTGAATGTAAAGTTACATGTCTTTCTGATTGATGGGTTAAAGAATTATCTATTTTTGCAGCATTTTTCAATTTCATATTTCGTTTTAGTGTTAACGTTTTTTAAATTTCGCTGGTTCATCACTTAGTACTTCATCTCTTGTACATCACTTTAAATTGTATGCTAACAACAAAGTCCTTTCATTTGGTTTTCTGTTATTTGTAACCGATTTGAAAATACATCCTTGCCTTTTATTGCTTGTCAATTAATATTCAGCCATCTGCATCCTTAAGTCTACCTAGTATTCATAGATTCATGAGGACACAGATGAACTTGATCATGATAGGCATACTGAATATTTTGATAACATTAGATGAGCTTGATGAAATCTTGACCTTAATTTTTTCCTCCGGATGATTGCCAACCGAGGTAAAAAGCACATATCAAATTGGTAATACATAACCAATGTTTAGTTGTCTTTTCTCTTTCACTATAAATGAACATTACGCATGTATAGTTGTCTAATTTACTTTTTTCATTGGATGTTCAGTATTTAGTGAGAATAATTTGAGAGGGAATTTAATCATCTATTTAAGAGAGCTACAAGCCCGCTCCTCGCAAGCACCCACTCCGGAAATAAACACGAAGTAAAGGGTGCGTTTCTCGCGTAATTCCAGGATTTGCGTTTGGCTTCGCCCAGTGCGT
Source organism: Platorchestia sp. MABIK (assembly GCA_014220935.1). Taxonomy (NCBI): domain Eukaryota; kingdom Metazoa; phylum Arthropoda; class Malacostraca; order Amphipoda; family Talitridae; genus Platorchestia; species Platorchestia sp. MABIK. Next base: position 8,839 of record JACJUY010007506.1, read on the forward strand.
GCCCTTCGTTGCGTACGCCGTGGTCATGCTGTACGGTGGCTACCTCGTCGATCAGGGCGCCATTCCTTATGAGAACGTTTTCAAGTGAGAACTTTGCTTGGGTATCAATGCCAGGTCCTACCATCACCTAGTGCTTAGAAGTTATAACCACGTTAGTCAGCAGCAGAGGAAAAGTTGTGTATGATGTCCCTGAATGGCTGGACAAACTACTTTACATTGCCGAAGTATGAGGTATTACCTATTCGGGTAGTAACGCATTCAAAGTTGTAACGATTTTACGAAAGTTGGGTGAAAAAGTTTGCCGGGTAATATCTTTAAGTTTGTGTGCTGAACGAAGATATAAATTGAAGTAAAGATTATCTGATTTTATTTCTTATCAGGAGCAATATCATCGTTGTCATTGTGATGCAGAGGGACATGTTTTGCTGACCCAAACCTGTCTGTCTCACGCTCATGGTTCAAGCGTTTTGAGGAAAAGAAAAGACATTTGGAAATTTTGTCTTGCACTGAAAAAATATTAACTCAAGCTGGGATTTTTGTTTTGTTATAGGCGTTTCTCATTTTTACAAAGTACTAGCTATATGATAGACTTATTGTGCCCATTTGTTGAAGTGGTTTGATTGAGGCTCCTTTGACTGCGGTGGTAAAACCAGGAATGTAATAATAATAATAATAATAAAAATAATAATAAGGATAAAAGTAATAATTGAGGCTCCTTTACTCGTTCAATTTTTGCTTTAGTTGCAAAATGACCTGAAGGAGTTGAATTTACAGTGTAGAATTTCCTAGTTGTTTCATTTCATGATGGGAGACAATGACCCCTCTTATATCTGTATCATTAGATTGTACGACGAGTTTATTATGCTACCCAATGTTGAGAGCTTCGACAGTCATTTCCTATAAGCTTTAGCGTTTGCTCACAGCCAGCGAAGCGTTCAGCAAGATTTCAGTCTGCTCGGACGTAAAACCAGCTTTAATATAGAAGTTTGTAGAACTAAACTTCAATGAATTCTGTAAAGGAATCAGATGCCGTTTTGAGTATACGTGAATTTGAAAAAAATTGGTTAATCCTGTTGTTTAAACTGACTTGTATTTTTTTACAAAATAGTAGCCTGATCGAAAATATCATGTGATAATTAATTCAAAGTCTAACTCGATAAATTATATGAATCTGTTCATTTTCGTGTTTTTTTTACTGCATTTTCATGACTTTTCCAATTTTATGCCTCTTGCTGTTCTGATTGATTTTTAGTTGTCATTTTTACCCCTCAGAGAGAGATACAAAAATTTCACCTCTAGGAATTAACGCTCTTTGGGGGAATATGTAAGGTCCTGAGCTAAAGGTTAGGAAGCCTTCCTTTAGTTGAAAGAAAATAGTGTTTTTTTTTTTGTTACAGATCATCTTTTTTCGGCTCACTGCTGTCCTGTTTTTCAGCACATACTACTTTCTTCTTCTCCTTTGGTCTTGTTTCATAAACTTGTTTCTCAACTTAATGTTTCCATGTACCTTGTGCATAAATTCTGCGTTCCCTTAAGTCCATACTAAGTGGTGCCTTCCACTTTCCTCTTTTTGGAACGTCTTTGTTGTGGTTAGGGAGGCTTAAACGAACATCTAATCTAATCAGTTGTGTTTTTCATTTTCCTCCCCATTTTCCAGTGTTTCACATAATTTTTGTGCCCCAAATTGTCTTCCTAATTCATTTCAATTGTGCGTGTGCGTGCCAGGGTAGCCGAGGCTCTCATACTGGGCACGATGATGGTAGGCCAGGCCGTGGCATTCGCCCCCAATTACGCCAAGGGCAAGGTGGCGGCTGCTAGGATCTTCAAGCTCCTCGAGCGCGTGCCCCTCATCGACTCGTCTGAATCTTATGGCCGAACTCTGGTGGGTTCAGACCTGTTCGCTGCTCTGGTGTCGTCGTACGTGACCAGCTACCTCCTCTGTGGGAATGCCGTCTGAAGTCCATGGTGTTCATGACGTTTGAGGAATTCGTTCGCTCTCAGTACCAGAAAATACATGCTCTTGAGAACGAGAATATTCTGAGCTATGCTACTCATTTCCACTTTTTAATCAAACGCCCTTTATCCCTTTTGTAATTAGGTCTCCAGTGCATTGTGTTCGAAGATTAGTGCTTTACTCATAAGGAAGCACTTTAGAGACAGCCTTATTATGAATGGTAGCTATTTTTAGTTGGGTTTGTGAATCAGTTACTGTATGTAACCTCCTCATCCAGTCGTTCAATTCTTTAAAATGGGCTTCAGATCATCTGAGGGAGGTACAACTATGGTATTCATGAAAATTATCGCTTTCAGGAATATGTGAGGTTCCAAGCTAAAGGTTAGGTAGGCCTTCGATGTGTTAAAATAGAATAGGTCTATTATTTTGTTACGAACCATCAATTTTTGATTCACTTCTGTCCTTTTCAGCGCCTAATTTTTTCTTCTTTAGCGTTTCAGGTACTTTAGATCTTGCATTTTCTAAGCGCAAGGTGTGGGGACACACCTTGTGCATAGATTTCCCGTTCCCTTAATTCCTTACCTAATGATGGTCGATCTTCTTTCTCTTTAGGTAAAACATTTATTCCGGTATGGAGAGTTTATGCACGCTAATTAAAAATCCGTATGTTAATCCGGGGCTTAGATTATGATTTGGGTTAAATGTAGGCAATTTCTGCTTCGGAATTTTGAGAGTTATGCGAGTTGTGTATCAAATCTTCGCGTTGTGTGATTTTTACTTCTGAAAAATATAATCACTGCAAAATACAAATGAGACGATAAAGAAGTTTCATAATTTCTTAAACGATCTATCACAACTTTGATTACGCAAACTTATTCGAATTGTCTTGTGGATGACAGACTGAAGAGTTCGACGAGGTGCGTCTCCACGATGTTCACTTCCGGTACCCCAATCGGGAGGACGTGATGATCCTGCAGGGCTTGAGCCTGACTGTGTGTAAGGGCAAAACTTTGGCTTTGGTGGGGCCCTCGGGATGCGGCAAGTCCACAGTCATCAGCCTCATCGAGCGCTTCTATGACCCTGAAAAGGGTAAAGTGGTGGGTATTTAAATTCTTCTTCAACATGGTCCCAGCGTTGAGTCAAACCTGTGCCAACAGTTTTTATCGCTCAATGGAAACTGAGAGCAGAACGGGGGAAGGGAAACTTATTGGGTAAATATAGTTGGATGAGGAACATGGCATGCTGTGGTCTTCTTCCAAAGCCGTGTGCCATTGATAAATCCTTCTAGGTTAATTTTTATAGCTATAACGTCGTTCGAACTGTGAGGAATGCTTTAGTTGTATTGCGGATAGCAACGACTGGTATAGGATGTTAATTTTGTTATTTATTTTGACTGGATAGGTTTGCGATAAAAATTTTGTGAGCAAATTAAGGCGTGGGTCAAGTCAACTGTATCTAGGTCAATTCACTCGCAGTTTAATTTCAGGTTAATTGTTAATAGCGTTTATGTCCAGAGCGCACATATATTTGTGACAAATTGAGCTGGACATGCTGCCAAAGATTACTTCATCGTTGGAGCAAATTGCGCCTTTTTCAATTATTTATTTAGTGAAAAGTACTACGACTTCTTTGTGGCTTACGACGGGAGTACTGAGACGCGTTATGCCAGCTGTAACGTAGCAACTTTGACATGGCGACACTGATTTCTCTGCAGAACTACCGTACTTATGGCAAAATATCACGGTTTCTAGCTGCAGAACTTTACATTTATAGAAAAATTGAAAACGAACGATGACCATACTCGCAGTACTGACGTGGCTGGAACCATCACGTATTTGTATTCATAAGAAGACATAAGTGGAAAGTTGGGACGTTATCTATTATCTCATGGTGGACGAGTTGAAATCAGCCGTGTGTGACGTGCAAGTGCGCTTTTCGAAAAAAATTCGAAGATGTCCTGAAGAGCCTAGAGTTGATTTACGAGTATAGTTGACGTACGTCTCATTTGAGAATGGCTTGTTTTCCTCTAAAAAATTTGTAACACGCTGTCTTAACTGAGCATGGAATAAAATTTTTTGTCTTCGCCATTTTGAATTTGAAATTGGTAGTTTTAGTATTTGTCCGGTATCTTGCTGGTTCATCTTCCTCATTCAGCAGTACGCAGCTATGTTGAGAAGTACAATACAATTATTTGTGATGATGATTTCAGAGTGATTGACAGTTTTTTCCATAATTTTGACCTTACAATTTTAGAATCGTTGCTCATTAAAAAAAAAAATTTTTTTTTAGAAATACGCTTAGCTCGTACCCCTTTCACAGGGTTTAAGCATAGTTGTCTTCGTTTTCTGTTTCTTTCTTTTGCACTTTAATGTAATTTATAGTCTAGAATTTACACTCGATCGTGATTTAATGCTTGCGTAGGATTGATCATACTTAGTATTTTACGGAACTGATGAAGGAGCTGGTCCCCGAAACTTTTTGAGTTTTTACATAAAATGTTTAATCTATTACCATTATCTTCTTTTTTTGTAATTTTCAGTGTATCTGTGATATAAGGGAAGCGCACATCTGATTTTTGGTTATAATTCATTAACGAAGTCCTAAATTCGTTTTTTCTAGGGTTTTTAGTCTTTTAACCATTAAAGCAGTCGAAATGATCACTCCAGCCATCAGATTCTTCATCATTAATGCTCATTTATTTTGGAAACGTCTGACTGTCGCAGACAATCAACGGGACACACTTGAAGGAGCTCAACGTCGGCAGCGTGCGGCGCGGCGTAGGACTCGTTTCGCAGGTGAGATGAGGTGATATACTTCCCTCTGGTGATGCAACGAATGCATGAACGGGAATTAGGGCTCTCAGGGGAAGATGAGCGCTTCCGAATTAGAGGTTAATTTGACCTCCTTTTGTTGAATTAAAAAGGTTTTCGTTTTGTTACGGACCATCTATTTTGGGTTCTATACTGTGCCTTTTTTCAGCCTCTCTGACTTTCTTCAATTTTGATCTTGTTTCATAACCCCTCAGGGGGATACAACTATTGTATCTATGGGAACTAGCACTCCCAGGAGGAAAATGTGTGAGGGCCTGAGCTGAGAGTTAGGTAGGCCTTCTTAATGTTGAAATAAAAGATTTTTTGCTATGTTAAGGACCACCTTTTTCGGTTCACTGCTGTCTTGTTTTTCAGCATCTACTACTTTCTTCTTCAACTTTCATCTTGTTTCATGAACTTCTTTTCCGACCTACTGTTTCTGTGCCCCTTCTGCATAGATTCCGCATTCCCTAATGTTCATACAAAATGGTGCCTTACTACTTCCTCTCTTCGATACGCTCTTTTTTGTAGCGGTTAGGGAAGCTTAAACAAACCTATAATTTAATCTTGTTTCATGAACTTACTTCCTAACTCACTGCTTATATGCGCAAAGGTTTTTGTGTGGGAACGCACCTTGTATATAGATGCCCCGTCCCCTGAATCCATACTACATGGTGCTTTCTTTCTACCTCTCATTATAATATCTCTGTTGTGGTTAAGGAGGCTGATATTAACTTATATAATCTTACCTGCCTTCAACATTTATGAAAATTTCAAACTAGGGTAGAAAATTTCTGGAAGACTCGATTGCGAGCGTTTCATACAATCAGGATTGAAACACAGGGTTTGGTGAACATTTTTGTGAGGGGTTACGTGGTATTTCACCTGTAACTTGAAAAAAGGTGCAACGGGTTTCATGAAATGACCTATAAATCCTTCCTAAAATGATAACAAAACAAAATGAAATTGATGCTTAAAGGAAAAGGTTTTAGATTGTATGAGCACCGTTGTTTATCTGCCTCTGATGAGATCTGTGGTAGCGAAATTGGTTATTATAACTGCAGGCCGCAAGGCAAGATTCAGTCAAAGTGCCCCTCAGGGGGATACGAATATTGTATCTATGGGAATTAGCACTCCCAGGGGGACAATCTGAAGGCCCGAGCGGAAAGTTAGGTAGGCCTTCTTTTTGTTGAAATAAAAGGTGTTTTGTTAAGTACCATCTTTTTTCGGTTCACTGCTGTCCTATTTTTTCAGCACCTACTACTTTCTTCTTCAACTTTGATCTTGTTTCATGAACTTCTTTCTTATCCTACTGTTTCTATGCCCTCTCTGCATTGATTCCGCGTTCCCTTAACTCCATACTAAATGGTGCCTTCTTCCTTCCTCTCATTGGATCGCCTTTGTTGCGGATAGGGAGGCTTAAACTAACCAATAATCTAATCTAATCTACAGTCAAAGTGCTGTATTCAGATTAGTGAACGTGATTTACTTTAATTATTCAATAGTAAATGTTATATCCTGTGCGGGTATTTCAAGTATACTGCACTGTGCTACTAATTTACTCACTATGTTGTGCAGTAATCATAATGAATGGGCTTACTACACCTTCAAACCTCATTTCTACTCGGAAAAAATGGGTCTAATCGGTAATGCGTTTTTAAAGTGAAAATGTTTTAGCGTAAGAAAATCTTCACATTCAGTTATCCTCCTTGTGAAAGAGCTGTCTTGTTTCACTAAATTGAACCACCAAGGTCTTCTGGTTTGAACTATCTTAATAACCAAGTTGTTTATCTTTTTCTAGAATAATTTTTAGGAAAATTATTTTATGATTCTTCAAAATATAGAGCGCTCAAAGTGGACCACAGCCAAGTGATGAATCTAGGTTATCGAGAGGTATTTTGCTCTGTTACTCGAATCAAACTCCTTGTGTTTATGAATCATTAGAATATGAAACGTGAATTCAAGTGGATCCTAGCATAGTAGGATAAACATGTATTTTTAAATCTTATTTACTCCCCACGTAATATACATGTTTGTGTATTAGAATTGAAGGAATATGGCTTGAAACATTGTACGTGGCAGGAGCCGCTTCTGTTCGACTTAACAATAGAAGAGAACATCGCGTACGGTGACAACAGCCGAGAGGTGCCGCACAGCGAAATTGTCGCCGCCGCCCAGCAGGCCAACATCAGCACTTTCATCAACTCCTTGCCTGCGGTGTGTGATGAGTTATAGGGCTTTTGTGTCAAGATCGAGGGATGCTGTACGATTTTTTCAGTCCCTATGTACTTATGTCGCTGTGAATATATTTCACAGTTCGTGCATTTCAACAAATTGTTCTTATACCTGATTTGATGTTTTCAATCTATTTCGCTAACATAGTGTAGAAATTGACTAACTTATCAACTAATGTAGCATCTCCAGACCAAGTAAGTTAATTAATGAAGATCCATTACTCTTTAACAGTGCGTATTAGCGTAAAATTGTCGACCACGGCGCGTCAGCAACAGATACCATGAAGCCTAGCGTACAGCAAAAATTACCGAGTTCATCAAGAAAGATTTCTTGGAAGAACTCTGTACGAAATTTAACGCTCTAGGTTTTTAACTGCTGCTGCTGCTGCTACTGTAATTAAGTATGATAATAACACAATGTTACTGGCGTAGGATTTGTTTTACCGATAAATCCCAGCGATGAAGTGTGTTGTGTACGTCATTATTAAAAAAATATAGGTTATTTTATAATTAATTGCTATTATTGAAATTGAGGGGGCTATTTCAATTAAGACACCAATGTTGAATCTCGAGTCTTACTGCTCTCGGAGTAGGAGCGAATGAAAATGAATACTGCTACGAATCCGGAGGGAAGGCTACTTGGGCACCGTATTGTGGTTGAGTAATGGTAGGTTGGACAGAAAGATAACAAAATCACTACGATTCGCCCGTTTGATGGTATCTATACGATGAATATTTCAGCGGCCTTAAAAAAAATCAGACAAATTTAAAGTCCTCAAAAAGTAGGTCAAAGTAGGGGCCTGAAGGGGAGCGTCCCCCATAGGAATCCAGGATTTTGAGAAAATTGGAGAAATAGGGATTATTGCTGCTATAAGAAGTGTAAGAGGTCAGGTACATCCTGTGAAAAAATGAATTTCGTACGTTCGATCGTTCGCCCGCTACGGGGGTTTGAAGAATGGGGGGAAGGGGAGGGGGGAAGTTGTATTTTATCATGTTACACCTCCCCTTGGCTACTTCTTCACGGTTTGACGTTGCTTTGTCATCTTCTATGTCTATTTACTACTGTATAATGATTTCTAGGGTCCAAGCGGACCCTAGAAATAATTACGAAAAAAATTAAAATTGTTCATGTTTACCTATTTTGCCTTTTTTTAGAGGATCGGAATGTGGGGTTTCAAAAATCATCTCCTCCTACAGTTTTTGAGCTACAGTGATTATTTTGGTATCATTGGATGCGGAATGACATGGGCTTTTAAGGATACTATAAATGATTTCACAACTACCTATTGTTCACACGTCATGACGTCATAAATCTGCATTTTTTAAAAAACAGAAATTGCTTTAAAATTTTTTTTTTTTTTTATCAAAACTGTATATGTGGGGAATGTGTTAGAGTATCCTTAAAAGCCCTTGTCTTTCCGCATCCAATGATACCAAAATAATCACTGTAGCTCAAAAACTGTAGGAGGAGATGATTTTTGAAAAACCCCCCTTAAAATATCGTTTTCTCTGGTTTCCCATTTTCTTTTCAAGAAAATCGCATTTTTTCATAGAAGATAAACGATTCCAAATTGCATTTCCTAACAGTATACCAAATTTCATTGCTCTAGGTTCAATAATAAAAAAAAAGGTCCAAAAGGGGGACGCTCACCTGAAGGGGGACATTCTAAATGTCTTGCTTGCAATGAGCTAACCTACTCTGTATTTCACACTGTAAATATTTTGTATGCATTTTCTCATCTCGGGCATTGTGGGAAAATTAATTACCAGAGCAATCGGAATTAAACAAAAATTTAGCTGCTGAATGCAAAAGTGCTCACGAGGCACTCTAGAGATGAGTGTAGTAAATAATACCATACTGACGTGAGGATGTGCTCGAATAATGATGAACAGTTGAACTGTTTTGTCGGTTTGTCTTTTTGTGAGAAGCTAGTTGGAATGAGGCATGTGAATTTTTTTAATGCATGTAACTTCCTTTGACAGTGTGCGTCCAAAGTTTCTTTAGAAGAACTGAAAGCAGTGTTAGTGCTGGAAGTGCACTTCTCGGATACAATGCTCTTTTCATAATTCTTTATTAAATTTTAACAACTAACTCTGGGAATTCATTCACCAGTAGGTCAGTCACAAGAAGTTTTCAAAAGCATTTTCACTCGAAGCGTATCTCATTGAATGAAATTTTGAGTTGTAGGTGAAATAATTTGTAACCTTGCAACTACTCTTCAGACAATTGCACCTTAGACAACTGCCTCCACGTCTTGTTGATTGGAAAAATTTAACTTTCAAATAATGAAAAAAATTGTTAGGTTGAATTAGGTCACTTGAGGGTCGAGTAGATTAGGTACTGGTTAGGTTAGATTAGATACAGGTTAGGTTGGGTGCAAAATAAACAAGCATTCTCAAGCAGTTGTAATAGTTTGTCTCATGAAAAGCATGCGCTCAACAGGATTTGTTATTTGATGCTGATGAAATATATGTGACGTCAAACTGAAAAATCGCCATCTCGGTAAGTTTAGTGTCAAAATTGTTTAGTAACTTTTAAATACTCTTGATTTAAACTTTAAGGTGGAACTGTAGCAGCCACTCCTATTCGGTACTTCTAAATTCTAAAGTCATGTCATGCAATTTACGTTAAACTGTTCCCTAAAATATTAGTTTTTCATGAAGTTCGGTGTAAAATGGAAGTTTTGCTCGAGCAGAAGTACAACACTCGTGTGGGGTCGAAGGGCACCCAGCTGAGTGGCGGCCAGAAGCAAAGGATCGCCATCGCGCGAGCCCTCATCAGGAACCCCAACGTCCTCATGCTGGACGAGGCCACGTCTGCTCTGGACACCGAGAGTGAAGCGGTGAGTTCTGGGGCTCTGGAGGTATAGGTGCTTGACTCAGGTGTCCTCACGCTCAACGAGGTCAATCTGATATTTAATGTGATAATGTTGAAAGTTTCATTTTCAAGACTGGTGCTCGAATGGGGATTATCTATCACCGTATTTCGAAGACTTCCTCACCCTTGGGAGTCTCGGCAGTGTTGGCAAGCTTTTCTTAGGGTTCACTGAATACCTGTCCTACGTAGCGGCTATAGGTTGAAATTTAGTAATTCCCTGTTGACATTTGATAATTCTTGGTTGAAATTTTAAAACTTTTTAATTTGTAACTTAATAATGAACTATCATGTACTTTTAAGGGACGAACGATTTAATCTGAAACATCGTAGAGGGGATGATAACAGGAAGAAGGTGTACAAAATTTGATGCTCTGTATGTCCTGTATATTTACCACCGGCGAGACCGCTAGCCCATTACAGAAAAGTAGAATGTTTGAAGGCCTTCAGCTTAGGAAAAAAGTTAGCAAAAACGCTAAAAAACGGTCAAGCATATCGAAAATATTTAAACACTGAATATGAAATAATGTGTGTTTGCCCGTGAATCAATTGGACTTTGTCACCCATGTTAGACATCACATACTACCAAAAGAGCTCTGAAATTTCAAAATTGATCCTTCGCTTTTATGTGAAATATTCCTAGATAATATAATTTTAGGCCTTTCCGGGCGATCATTTCTAAATCTTTGTATGATTAATTCAACATACTGCATGTATCTAACGTTTGGTGATGTGATTGTCTTTGTAGAATAACCGAAGATAAAATTTTGTTTCAAAATAATAATGCGGTGTTTATTTCCATTGCAACTTGCTTTATTGTCGAATTTTCTCTCACTTGCCTTGAAAATGACTCGATTTCAATAAACACCGAGTTTAGTCATTTAAAAAATGTAAACGACCTACAGACTTTAGTATCTTATTGACAAATTTCCGTACAACTGGGCTTTGGAACAACGTGAAAGGATTAATTGAATGATGTAAAACACTTCATAAATTTTAGGCTAACACGCTTCACACCTGCTGCAACTGCTGCACGACGCAGATTTTGTGACTCACTATTGACTCGTAATACAATCGGTATCCTTCAAATTATTAACGAGCTTAATAATGGGTCTGATGCTCGCCTCAGGGGGATACCACTATTGTATCTATGGGAATTAGCACTCCCTGGGGAAAGTGTGTGAGGGCCGAGCTGAGACTTAGGTAGGCCTTCTTTTGATTGAAATGAAAGGTTTGTTGTTATGTTAAGAACCAATTTTTTTCGGTTCATTGCTATCCTGTTTTTCAGCATCTACCACTTTCTTCTACTATCTCCATGCCACTTATGCATTGATTCCGCGTTCTCATATCTCCATACTAAATGGTGCCTTCCTCCTTCCTCTCTTCGGAACGCTTTTTTTTTTTGCGGTTAGGGAGGTTTAAACTAAAATCTACTCCACTCTAATCTTCGTCTGATGCAACATCAGTAGTAACTACTGATTTCGGAAGTTGTTCGAGCACTTCTGAAAATTTTTCTTAGTGCTGTAACTTCATTGCGAGAACAAGTGGTTCAAGAGTAATAATTTTGATACAAATTGGCATTTAGTGATGCATTAATAAGGTCAAAAAGCCAATGTGTCGACTATTTCAAGCTTTGCTGCATGACCTTTATCCAGGCCATGAAAATTAGTACCGGTCTAGAATGAAGTAAAGATATCTGTCAAAAATGTCGTGTTGGCCGGTCCCTGCTTAGAAAGATTCATGTTGCCAATAGTTCTACTACGGTTGATCAACACAGCTATATACTTTTTTAAAATGTGCTTCAAGTGCTTCGAAAGTCTGAAAACCGATATTTTTGCCGTGAATGCAGGTGGTGCAAGAAGCGCTGGACAAGGCGCAGGCAGGCCGCACCAGCATCGTCATCGCGCACCGCCTCTCCACCATCCAGAACGCGGACACCATCGCAGTCATCAGCAACGGCAAGCTGGTGGAAAGCGGCACGCACGACCAGCTCATGGCGCTCGGCGGCGAGTATTTCAAGCTTTATCAAACCAATCATTGATTCACAAGCATGCACATCTAGATTACCTAATTAAATGTTGTATGTTTGTCGCTATTTTCTTATTTTAGAAAGGAAGTAAACCATACGGATTTGTACTCTGTGCTATTTTACGGACCGTTTTTTTCTTACAGAATTTGAATAAAGCATATTAGCCACAGAAACCTAATCATGGTTGCATGTTTTTATTGGAAGTATTCTTATGTTCATAATTTTTCTTTAAATAGTAAAACTTTTGAAGCGTTATACGAAGGGACCTAGTTAAGAAAAAAACGTAGTTTAGAAATGTAGCTTATAACAACGACCGATAAAGCATTTTGTTTTTGTAAAAGTAGTTCTTGAAGTAATATTTGCCAGTGTTAACATCCCGCACTTTCGTTTTGCTCAAAGAAGTAATAAAAAAATAAACGTGTTTCAGAATACCAAACAAATTTGATTGTGTGTAAGTCAGGAGGGAGTAGACATCAAACTGAAACTCTAACTTTGTGTTTGGAGTGGGATAGAGCTGGGGTGATCATTAACCGATTGCTAAACTTATAAGCCTAAATGCTTCCCAACGTGAGTAAAATGTAAGGGTTGTAGAAGTAAAATTAGTGTTTAAAATGAGGTAACCGTATTCATCATACGGTAGAGGGCATAATAAATCATATTCTCGGTCTCGCTCAATTAGACTTTTTTTTATCTCATTTCAAACGTCAGTTCTCCAATTTTTATTGCCAGCTCACCCATTTTACTCACGGTAAAAACTATGTTTCGAATAATAAGCTACCTTGGAACATTTTCCTTCTCGGTTTTCGTTATTCGTTAATGAGTTTTCGTACAATTATATTTGGCTGCAATCGTCAAGTATGTGTTCCTACCTTTTTTGCGCGCGCTTAAGATTAACATTTGATAGCTTTACTTTGTACAAATTCTGTGGAAACTAGTGAATTTTACCGCCCTATTTGATGGTTCATTTTCAAGCGCTAATCAAACATATTGTGCCGCATCCTTTTCTTCAAAATTGAAATTTATTTTTGTATGATTGTATCGAAACAATCGTTGCAGCACATACAGCGTTCAAGTTAGGTTAGGAACGATCCTATTTCATCCGGTTATTCGAATTGAAATTGATTTCTTTGTTATTTCAATACATTTGTAATTCATAGTATAATGATTTATGTCGTTCAGTATTTTATGTACGTGAAGAAAAAGACTGCAGATTCGATGAGAAATGAAACACTGCGCTGTTTTCTCTCAGTAATTTTGTGAAAAATTGAAGTCAAGACCGATGATGCACACGTGTAATTTCTTGCAAGAAAAAATTATCGAACGGCAATTTGATGAAACTAAACGCAGCGATGAACTTGATGTTTAGATTTTTATGATGCAAACAGATTTTAGAACCTCTTTTTATAACAGCCGTTCGATATTTGAGTGACTGCTATAATTTGCGGGCCTGTATGATGACGGCCCTGTTGGTAAATTTTAGGTAGCTGTTTGCTGTGACACCATTTTTTTCTGATAAAGAAACATGTTTGGTTTTTTACCGTCCTCTGAAGTAATACTTCTTATGAATAATAGATATTTAATTTTAAACGTGCCAAAATAAACGATTTCGTAACATTCATGGTTTCATCCGATGTAAAAAAGAAACCTTGGTTAACTTGTTTCTGTATCGAAGCCTGTCGATTTAGCCTTTCCGTTTAATTTGTGAGCCAATTGCAGTGACATAAATTTTCTCACAACGTTCTTAGAAATCTGCTTTAGAAATCATGAAGATTCCAATGCATTTTTTCTTCAGGCTGCCATGAAAAGTTTCCGTTCTTCGAATGTAAATCACTCTTACGTCTCCGTAATATCGACAATATTCCTCATTCGATTTTTTTGTAGGATTTGTAGAACTTCTTCAATGAAACTTTTTCGCGCATATGTTTTTTCTTTATTTTTGCGAGATAGCGTATGACTAACTGCCTTCTCTTCTGAGTACTCTTCTACACGAAACGTACTCTAATTCTGTTCATCTATGGCTCTACATGCCACACTTGCTCTTACAGCCCCTGAACGCTGGCTACAACAGCAAGATCTTAGTTTATGTTAGTCTAGTACAACTCTCCGTTGAGGTATTTTGATTTGATAGAAGCCGCAAGTTTAATCATGATTCATTGGTGTTTTACTTGCTTCGTTTTGAAAATCTAAAGGTGTAGGATTTCCAGGTTCTTTCTGAAACCCTATTTTCATCCAGTTGTTAGACAAATTTAAATCTGATTCCGGCCATGAATTTCCCGATCTACATACTATTAACAATGCAAATATGTTGTTTCTCTTGTATTTCTGTATTATATCCATGTATGAAATTGAGAGGAGTATGTGTCTTCATATTTGTAGTAAAAGTGTTAAATATAGCCTCACATAGCTCGTGTTCTGTAGTGATTATATATCTTTCTCGTGGTAGAGAACGTCGATGCTTCTTGCTGGGAAAAAATTCCTAAGAACGAAGAGTAGGGAATAATAAAAAGTCAACTATGACATATCACCAACTTGGGTAAAATATCGACCCATCTTTCCATCCGTATTACAATCGATCTGGATGGTGAATAGGCAAGCACAAATTCCAAATTGTATATCTTCATAGAATTATAGTAGTGTTGTTCTTAGCGAGTTGAACTGATAATCTCATGTTGTCTAATGGGATTAGCATGACGAATTTTTCTACTGCCTATTTGTAAGTCACAAAAGTGTTAAGTATTTGTACAACTCGAAGTATTGTACACCTGAATAGTTTTACGATTGGGTACGAAAACAGAGTTAAATAAATGATTTGATGATATGCTGCTAAACCGTGGACAGGGGCTATGGACTTTTCCAGATTAAATCAGTGAAATAATTCTTCATGTAATCTTTTACGCTCAAGCATTAAATTTCTATTTTTTGATGAATTGGCTTAGTAGATGTGTTCAATATAATAATAGTTTTATTTTTATGATTGGTCTCAAAGTTTGAAGGTATTGTGGATCAGGTGATAATTCACCATGTCGTTGCTGTGTAGAAAAAGTTGACCTGATTCATAAAAATTATCGAGGTACCTACAGCGAGATTGAGTTGCACTGCAAAATATTTGTTTCGTTGCGCGGTAGATAATTCGCTTCGTTTTAATTTACTTCATTTATAGTACGTGAAGCGCTTCGGGTCGCTACGTACTCAATTTTCGTGGCACTGGTGTAGCCTGGGAGATGAGGAATTTCTTGAAATTCTGTGCTCTAATGTTGAAATCTTGCACCTCCACTGCGGTTTGGATCACTTATACCCACCACATTGTGTGAAACCTAATTTTGAAAGTCTTCCTTGTTTGGTGGCTGATTCCCCTTCAGAATAGGACACCCATGTGCCACGACTACATTTATAGCATTTTTGCGTTCAAATTAATTTTTTTAAATTGTGAGCTAGGGTCCATGGCGATACAAAGTACCTTCAACTGTAGCTTATAGGTGGAAGGAAGAATATTATCAACTCACTGAATGTTGTACTTGTAAATTTGATTATTTTCTGCAATAAATTGTAAACCGAAGGCATTTTCATTTATCATGGTACCACGTTTGTATATCTGTGCAGCATTTTGTCAGCAAGTTTTTATACTTTTTATACTTATTTTCATTAGATTCCTCTTCACGGCCTGGTGATGTAGCGGCCATGTTAGCTGCGTGCGGCAAAGCGCTCCAAATGGGGTTCGAGGCCGAGTGAAACTGTCATTAATCACCTTGGTTGTGACGAAATTACTTCGACCGCTATGTGTGATAACATGCTCCGCAAAAACTAAGAGCTCAAAATTACGAACGTTAGTCTGGAATGCATTGTGTGTTAATCAAGAACATTTTGTGGAACGAGTTAATGATTACCACAGTGGCTACCTAGTGGTACATGTGTTTATAAATTAATAGCATATCAGTTATTTTACTACCTTTTCAGGGGAATCATGTGAGGGCCCGAGCTAAGGGTTAGGTAGGCCTCCTTTCTGTTCAAATAGAATAGGTTATTGTTTTGTTACGGACCATCTTTTTTCGGTTCACTGTTGTCCTGTTTTTCAACACCTACTACTCTGTTCTTCAGCTTTTTCGTCTTTCATGAACTTCTTTCTCAGCTTACTGTTTCTATGCACCTTGTGGATAGATTCCGCGTTCCCTCAACTCCAGCCTAAATGTTTCCTTCATCCTTCCTCTCTTGGAACATCTTTGTCGTGGTAAAGGGAGGCTAAAACTTTCTTATTCAATAATAATAATTTACAACCTTGTCTAAAATAGATCTTGGTGCAAAAGGGAAAATATTTTCATGCAATTATAATTTTCTAGCTTCATGAGAAAGGGTAACAATGTATTAGAGCGTAAAGTCGTTTTTTTTTCAATTCTGCTACTGTCAACCTAACCTAACCGCGTAAACGTATCAACGCAATGACGACATTTCTCTATACGTTTTAGTTTGGATGTTCGAGTAAATTCCATCATCAGCTGAAAAGGGGAAAATGGTCATGTTATAATCATTCATGAATGAACCTTGGCCGAAAAGAAAAAACAAATCAAGCAGTTAAAAAAATTACGGGTATCTGTTCAGAGACTGTCATCATCTATTTATTTGAGGTATTGTGAGAGTGACGAGCAAAATTCACGTTGACACGAAGGGGCCAACATGAGGGGATGTGCCGAGCACATCGACTGGAAGGGATCAACATAGCTCTTGATGTCTTTACCTTCGCAGCGAAGGGTTGTTGAATGCAGTCGTGGTGGTAGTCATTCACTTGAAATAGTTTTACACTCTAAAGACAAGTCTAGCAACAATTGTTCACTATAGAAGGCAACATCCGTGAACATGGCCTAAGTTAATCTCCAATTTTCAAAAACCAACGCTTCCAAAATTCTTTTGGACCTAGCAGTTACAAACAATCCCCAAGCAGCACTCAGCGCAAAGATTTTACCATCCTTTTCTGATCACCATTCGGGTGAATGTACAATCAGTATTGCAAAAGAGAAACAGAAATTCTGTTAAATAACATTTCGCATGAAAAATTACTACTCACATGAAATATTTAAAGGAAAGATATTCGGTAGATGGAGCGGATTTCAAGGCAAGGAAAACGCCTCTGACGTCTACCTACAAGTTACGTTTTTCGATGAAAATTTCGTACCAACCCTTAACGAATGCGCACCTTTCACTACGGAGGGAGTTAAGGCCAAGGAATTTTAAATGGATAACGGACGAAATAAAAGAGTTAAGCAAAGCTAAAAGAAATTACCAACGTGATTACAAACAGAACAAATCAGACATTACGCTACGTAAGCCATATAAAGATCCTGAGAAGATCCTACGAAGAAAAGTTATTGATGCAAAACAAGACCACTTCTACAAAGAACTGTTGGGGGGCAAAACAAAGTATAAAAAGAATTTGAGTAATCATCAGAGAAGTAGCTCAGTATTAAAAATCAGACTGAAATCATCGTTTCAAACACACCTACAGGCGCAAATCCGAGCAATGTTTCATCTCCAAATACTAGAAACAAATGGCGACCAAGGCCGGTTAGCATTGTAGCGATACTAAAAATTTTATACCTCATAAAAAATACTAAAACGACAGGACATGATGCATTTACCTTAAATACATGAAAGACAGCTTCCCTGTTAGAGCACCCTTGATATGTTTGATTATAAATACATCAATAGCCACGAGCAAGTTTCCTGATCAATGGAAACTATCCATTATTAAGCCATTGCATAAATCTGGTGTTATCGATAAAGCGTCAAATAACAGACCAATCAATGTCCTACCTGTTATGTTCAAAATATTAGAAAAAGCAATAACAAATCAGTTCTCGTCTTACATAGACGAGTCACATCTACTTCACCGCAATCAATATGCTTTCAGAAAAACACCAGTACCCAATACGCTTTGTTTAAAACAGAACAAGAAAAAATTAAAATGAAATGGACCCCAAAAAATTAACTCTCCTACTATTGCTTGATTTCTCCAAAGCTTTAGACAGTGTTGAGTATAAAAAATTTCTACCAAAAATATCGATCCTCAGAATAGTCACTCAGTGGTTTGAAAGCTACCTACTAAACCGCTATCATGCAGTACGCTTATAAAACAAAATGTCACCATTTTTACCAAATGACTTTGGCGTTCCCCAAGGTTCAATCCTCGGCCCGCTCCCATTTTCCATTTTCATCAATGATTTCCTCACCATGCCAGCAAACACAAAAATCTCCATGTATGCTGATGATGTATGCTGATGCTTCTCGTACAAACTGCCATGACAAGATCGATAGCAAATTTGAAAGAAACACAAGCTAACGCTGAACGCTGAAAACATAAGAAACTTTCAAACCACACGTAGAAACAATATGCAACAAAATTAGCGAAACATTAATGTTCTTCCATCGCATTAATTGAAGATTACACTTGATGAAAAATCTAGGTTATTGGCGAATTAGTCTTAGTTCCATCGCGTATCAACTACTGCAATCTAGTCTGGGGAAATGTACCTCAATATCTTCAAAAAGAAATACAAAAATCTACGAACTTCGCAGCCAAAGTGGTATGCAAGGGTAATTTCAAGAAACACGATCATACCACACCTCTCTTTTTAGAAAACCCTGCTGGACCCCAGCACCAGGCAGATTCATAATCCAAAACGCTCGACAACTCTTCTCATCTCTGTACCTCCCTCAGAGTAATGTAGATGGAGTAAGAATTTTCCCCATCCAATGTTCCAAACATGAAACCAAAACGGTGGAGTGATGTTTTTGTTAGCGACCGTTCATCTGACGTGGGAGAAAAACTCTGTTTCTGGAGCTCTTTCGGGGAATTAGCTTCCCCAGCATGTAAAAAACTCTAAAAGAATTTAGAGTAAATGTGTCTCATCATTTCGCATCTCTGTCATAAGGACTGCAATACTTCGGTGTGAATTTCACACTAAAACGATGCCTAAAATAAACTCATTGCTACTTTGGGGTCAGCATTTCAGACTCTGCGAAGCTGGAGTGCCTACATGTACTTATTTTATCAGACTTTGTCCACTTCCTACTATCCTCATCGTAAAAAGCTTACCAAAGCCTGTGTAGGGTAGTTGATTATGAAACCCTAATTAGGTTCATATGTAATCTATATGCACAAATTTTGTAGCTATTTTTACTCATAAACAATATCAATCTATCACCGTGTCTCTATTTTACCGCATGTACCCAAGTGCTGTTGAAGAGAATACCGAGAGGATGAGAAACCTAAAATATTTTTTGTCGTTGCTCCCAAACTATGACTTGATTTTCCAGAAATATCTGTTATAAAATTAAAATTTTTACGTAATTACGTTCGCTAAGTCATTCCAATATTTATATTGATCATTTTTGTCGACTATAATGAGCAACACAGCTGTCAGCTCAATGTAGCAGGGCGAAGGTCCTTTTTATTATTACTATTATTTTCTCATTTTTTAATTTTCTGTATTTATATTTAATCAAATATGAACTGATAACGATGAGCGATGAACAAGCTCCGTAACGATGAACTTGCCCTGAAATTCATTTTTGTGTGTATGGCAGTTTACATGTTTTTAGATGCGAGTGTTGTGCTAGGTTTTGTAAATATTATTTGTGGCTAATGTTGTCTCTCTACTTTCAAATCATTTACGACGGTGTTTCAGTCGATTTCGGGTAGAGCGCATTCGAGTATTTTCTTCTTCCATTTTTTCACTTGCAGTGAAGGACTTCCAAGGCATTCTCAAGTAGTATTTATAAGTTTTTAATAATTTTTCCACACATGAAACATCCTAGAAAATATATTTGGTTTGTTTCACTCATTGACATAATAATTAACCCCTGACTAGGCTACTGTACTCCTCGTTTGGTTTGTACTCCTGTACTCCGTACTCGTGCGACGAAGAAAAGGCGAGAGATTTAGCAAGGAGTGTGTCATTCCAACGGTCAAGCATCCTGCCAATCTTCTCGTCCGGGGTTGCTTTACAAGAAAGGGAACTGGATCAGTGACGATTTTAGCTGGTCAGTTTCCCGACAAAGAGCTGGTTTACCAACATGGTGGCGCTCCATGTCATAATGCCAGAGAGGTTAAAAAGGGTCCTTGGCCTGGAAATCCGGCTTATCTGGAACCGATCAAAAATTGTGGTAGATCATCAAAAGTCGAGTGAACAAGATGAAGCTAACTAATTTAGCGTAACTTGGAGCCTTAATTATTGAAGAAGAGTGGAGGTCCTTTAATCATAATACTCGTATCATTAAAAAATTAGTAAACATCATGCCAAAGTGCATTAAAACAGTTTTGAAGAAGCGTGTCCAACATTGCAATTATTTAGAATAATACTTTTTGTTTTTTACGTAATTAAAAATTGTTTGTGGGCAATTAACGTTTTTATTTATCCTTTAAAATGTTTCTGGAAACAACCAATTAAAAACAACGCAAGACTACACCTTTGTTTAACGAGGAAATAGAAAAACTCACTTTTCCCAAAATCATTGACCACACATGTGCATTGAAGTTTCGTGGACACTCGTAAGTCAGGGCACCTCCTCATTAGCGAACGAGATATAAATTCTTTGCATTGAACTGTTTCTGTAACGTTACGCACATAGCATCAAGGTCTTTTCATGTTATTTTGAGGCTCTTTTTTTCCCCTTCCGTTCATTTTCATTCTTAAGTTGCTCTTAAATATTCATCGCACTCATAGATTCGATTTGGTCACGAACTTTGGAGACGATTAACCTAAATTTCATCAAATGGAAAAATTCTAGCTTCCTATTCCATCATAATCGAAATAATTTATAAGAGAGGTATTCATCGGTAATTCGACCATCAATACGTACCGAATATACAATACAGCATGATAGTTGACCTTAACCTCACTTCGGACCAAATTTTTCAGCTGAACAACTGGCTCACCAAAAAATGATTATACATTAAATCAGATTCAATCTTGCATTAAATTTGATTCTTGAATAAACGCCCTTACTGCCATGGTGCGTTCGCATTTCATGGCCCTGATATAGTACGCCCCCTGCCATTTTAATGGTGCTAGTTGTACTGAGTTGAAACATGTTTACAAACAGCTTTAAAAATTCAGTTAATAATAGTTTCTGGAAATATTAAAAAGCGAAACTTCCATACGAAGCTAAAATTTACAATGGCACACGTCACCTAAATATAGAAATTGCAATTTTGCATTCAATAACGAAGCTAATGAATAATTCATAAAGTACATTGTGATCAAAGCATTTGAACACCTAAAACAAATTAGAACTTCTGAAATGACCTGAATTGTACACCATGCAAAATTTTTAAGGAATTTTAGGGGCTTGACACCAAATGTTTGTCTGAAAGTTTCTTTTTTTTACAAAATGCCGAAGCAAAGGGATGGTCACAAGATTTTAAAAGCGGTTTTATTTCTGCTTTAACTGCAAAAATGAGTGGTCAAAGCCCTAAATGTTCATTCAAGCTGTGTAGGTTACGCTGTGGAGATTGGAAAAATGACTGGGACCACGAAATTTTTTCCAAAATCTGGTGCATTCTGAAGAAATTTAATGGGAAATCGACGAAACGTGTATTGTGAGGTCAAAACGATTTCAGTTGTGACCAGAGCTGAACTTGAAAAGGAATTTGGTGCTGCTGGAACGCATGTTGAAAAGAAAACAATAAATGCCGAGAATTCAAATCACGATCTCCTCGCAAGACCCTGTTATTTAAGAAATCGCACTTAAAATCAAAATGGTAGTTTATAAATGCAAATCCAGAAGACGATTATGATGATTTAAGCTAACTTTGTGTCCTGATACAAGCAAGATAGAGGTTAGGGTGATGTTCAACACTCGAAAATCACGGATTTTATCGCACACATACCTCTTCGTATGATTCTGTATGTCGCAAAAATGATTTCTGTAGAATTATTGACAAAACAAATATTATTTAGAGGTCGTTCCCGCGCTTGGAAAATTTTGAAAATTCTGATTAATATCAAGTGCAAATCAAAATTGTACATTTTATTATTTTTTTTGTTCGAGGTTGGACATGCAGTAGTGAATGTTAAATTGTAGTACCATCTAACATAGAACCATAGCTGATGTCACGACACTCGAATAAAATAACACTTACTTGAGCTTTGAAATAGACACAGATGTCAAATCAGTCAGTGGTGTTGAATTGCAACTGAACTCAGTGTGTATGTTTTGTGTGTGTGTGTGTGTGAGTGTCGTAGCCTTCTTTTCTTTTCAAATCAATTATACAGTTATTTCTACTTCATCAGTCGTTTCAAGGTTGA
>JACJUY010007507.1:1884-12223 GCA_014220935.1 Platorchestia sp. MABIK
AGACACAGGAAGTTTGAGAACCACATGCAAGCCGGCGCTGCCAGCTGCGCTGATCGCCACCGTCCGACGCGTAGAGTCCGCAATGACCTGCAGGACTCGGCTTCCGTGAGCGAGATAGGCAACCCACGACGTCGAGAGCTACTGAAGACTGATTGGTAAACTGCGGAAAGACGCGAAGTAGAGTGGAGTAACTCAATAAATGGTCGAACAGACCTGTAAACACGGGGAAATTTCCACATAGGATGGATGTACAGTACATATTTGTTCGTTATCCACATCTGGAAAATTTATTCAAGGAAAATATTGAATCCTTTCATTTTTGACGGGCCGTGTACACGACGTACACCTTTTCTCTTCAAATTAATCCAAGTCAAGTTCAATTTAATCCAAGTCAGGTTCAATTTAATTCATATCAAGTTCACATTAATCCAAGTCTAAGTCAAATTAATCCGTCAAGTTCAAATTAATCCAAGTCTAAGTCAAATTAATCCGGCAAGTTCAAATTAATCAAACCATAATAATATTATTGTATTCCTACAGAAGCTACTTGCTGTAGAAACAGGGGCCCCCAGGGGGATACTGCTAGGTTACCTTAGCTGTAAAGATGGGCTTTCGATCTTTCACGCTCACTTCGTTTCTTTTCGTTCTTATGCTCCTATCTATTTCTTCTATGTCATTTTTTCTCTTCTTTTTTGTGTTGCTGTTTCTTTGCGCAAGGTATCCTGTGTGCGAACACACTTTGTGGTTAGATTCCTTATTCTGCAATCTTTATTAAATGGCTCATGCTTTTCGCTCTATTAAGTTCGCCTTTGTTGTAGCTATGAGTTTTAAAGTTGTTAATATGATAGTGTTAATAAACCTTAAACTTACAAATGAGGAAAACTTCCAGAAATGATATTTTTTACACTCATTTCCTTCACGCAATAACCTTAATTGCTTCTCACGAATGCTTGAGTTTTTGTCTTTGGAACTGCAACTGTATATCAGTATAAAAATTCTCCTTTAACCTAATTTTCGTGTAAACGAACGGTCGAAATATATCTCACAGAAATAAACAATTAAAGGTAAAACAAATTGTGATCATTCCTACAATTTGATTGGAGAGGGAAGGAAATTAGAAGTAATCGTGTCTACAATGTTCAAGTGACATGAAGTTTTCTTGTCTAAAGGAGAGAAAATTATTCTCAAAATCCAGAGCAAATTCCTGACATATTTCAAAACATGTGCAGCACACAGTTTCATGGCATTCTCCATCAAAAAAATAATAATTATGTTTGGACAGAGAAACTGAAGAGAACTAGCGTTCAAGATCTCAGAAAATAAATTCGAGGGGCTCACAAATTACAGAAGTGCCTTCAGGCCTACGCAAACAAACCCGGCTAGCAGCATTCAAGCTCACTGGGATAGTTTCCGTCAACAATTGTCGGCAGAAGTTCGAAAATGTCGAGCTGCATAGCTTACAGCTACTTGCCCGCAGCACATGCATGCTCGAAGTACTTCTCAGTCGCTTGCAGCAAAATCATTTACATTGGGGCAAAAGATGGGGACAGCCGTAAGCTCTCAGATGAAATGTAGGGAAGATGGTGCGTGAGCGAACAATCACACAGAGAGGGAGTGGTTTGGGTACATTGCTTCACTGCACAAACGGAGAAATATATTTCAATTTTTCATATATGAATATTCAAATGCGCCACAGTAGAGGGTAATAGCTGCATTTTCTCGTGTACAAACATGGAAAATACCTATTAGAGCTGTCGAATCAAGACTTCAACTAGTATTAGAATGACAAACTAGAAGTGAAAAATTGAATTAGTTAGCTTTTGTTTGTGGGTTTTAGTAGATACCCATCAACGTTCAAACAAATGGGAAGAGTTAATAATTCATTTCGAGTCTACAAACAAATTTCAGTCTCATCAATTTAAAGATGACCAATAAAATATGAGTGCAGAGCGTTCGGGTAAAACCTCCGTACTGTGATTCAACTAGCTCACCTATCTCATTCTGCAGTGCGCAAACACTCTGATGAAACTGATGTTCCCATATCTGCTACCGATTTCAATGTTTCAGATTCAGTTTCAACTCCGAATGACCTCAGGATTTTAGAGCCGTTTCATATTTTCCCGCAAAACCCTAACCAGAACAATACGAGCGGCTCGTATCCCTTGCAAACAGTCAATACATAACAATTTGCCTATTACCTTTTTGTTTTTTCGTGACATAAGTTTTTGGCTTCGTTTTTCTTGATATCTTTTAATGTCTCCTTTTCACTGTAGTTTGATCTTTTAGCTCAGAGTTGTAATGATCTTAAATATGAACTGACATTAAAACTAGACTCCGAAATATTTTCTGAGTAAAGTTTAATAATTTCCTTAGAATTTTCTTCGTTTTTAAGTTTTTGGTAATTGTTTTTTTCAAACACGCTAAAGTGGAACATTATAGTTATTAGTGCTCAATAATAATCAGGTCACTGACTTGTGTTAGAGTGTCAAACCAAAAGTAGACAATGAATTATCCAATATTTGTTTGAACGGTTGATATAAATCAAGAAATGTACAAACAAGCGTTTCATTGCCATTATTCACCATCAATTTCTAATAAAACTCGTGTTCTCGTACAGTTAACATTGCCTGAAGCTAAAGTGAAAAATTCTATTTTGTTCGGTTTAAAATACTATTGCCGTACAATGGTTGCGCAAAATAATGGAAACACGCAACATTTTGGAATCATAACCTTTGTACATAACAAATCATAACTTGACATATTTTAAAATATTTTTGTTTACTATTGTTGCTATTTTTACTTTTTGTAGTAATTTTTTTTAGAGTTATCTAAAATAAAAATTTGGTAATAACCTTATAAAAATAGCAAACCTATCTGAATTTCAAAGACGGTAAATTGTTGGTACTCGTAAAAGCAGGTGTAAGAAACTCCCCGAATGCTTGACGTTTCAAGAGGTACTGTCTCAAAAGTAATGACTGCCTTTGAAAGAGAAGGAAAAACGTCCTCAGCAAAGAACAGGTCTGGCGGAAAGTCGAAGTTGTCTGAGAGAGACCGACGGACTCTAAATCGAGTTGTTAGTGAGGGTCGCAGGATCACGGCCCTTTAAATCATTGTATACCTCAATTTACGTCTACAGAATCCAGTTCCCACAAAAACTGTCCGTCGGGAGCTGAACAAATCTGAATTCTACGGAAGAGCTGCAATGAGAAAACCTCTGCTCTCAAAGACAAATGCGTCGAAGTGTTTAGAGTGATGTAGAAACCACCAAAATTGATCCATCGAGCGGTGGAAAATTGTGATTTTCTCTGGCGAATCATCGTCAACCTTATTTCCGACCTCCGGCTGAGTGTACGTTCGGAGACAGCCGAAAGACGCCTTCAAATCAGACTGCCATCCCCCAACCGTAAAACATGGCGGGGGTCTGTGATGATCTGGGATGCTATTCCTTGGAAATCCGCCGGGCCGCACAGACTCCAATATCGCAGGATTTCTACCCCGCCGCACAGACTCCAATATCGCAGGATTTCTACCCCGCCCACCCCTCTCCCTCCACCTCCGAGTAGCTACATCCGGTTGCCATTCGCGCCAATTTTTTAACTATGTAGTACTACTGAGGTTTATTAACCTATCTGTTCGTTATACAGTTATTATTAATCGCTGCATTATAACCATTACAAGTGTTTAGTAAGTGGATACTACAGAAGAATACCAAAGTTAACCTGCATTAAATCATTATAATAAGTTATGACAACGACCGCTGGTGTTTGGCCATTCGACCCTCCATCTCGGCACTCAAGGACAGGGATTCTCATACATTTTAACTTAACCTTAAGCTAACTAAACTTGGCCTAACCTAACCCAACCTAACCTAACTTAACCTAACCAACTTAACCTACCTTAAGTTAACTTAACCTAACCTAAATTACCCTAACCTAACATTTCTGTAGCTACTCGGAGGTGGAGGGAGAGGGGTGGGCGGGGTATAAATCCTGCGATATTGGAGTCTGTGCCGCCGGGCCCATGATTTCCTTTCATGGAAGAATTAACAGCCGAGACTACTTAGGAATTTTGGAATACCAAGTTCATCCTATGGTTCAAGCACTGTTTCCGTAGGGGAACACCACCTCTCGAGATGATAATGCTCCAATCCATACAGCAAGAATTGTTAAAGAATAGTACGAGGAACATTCTAATGAAGTTGGGCATCTCATCTGGCCATCGCAATGCCCAGAGCTCAACATTATTGAGCATTTATGGTCGGTGTTAGGCCAGAAGCCAAGATAAGTCGACTGATGCCTCTGTTCTACGGAGGAAAATTAATTCTTCTCGCAAATAATTAATTCTTCTCGGAATAAAAAAGTCTCAGAAAATACGGCCCTCAGAATCCCTAAGATAGGTACAAATATAAAAAGGTGGCTCCCAAGAAGGACCAACCTAAATAATTATCACTCGGGCCGAACAGGACTCGCCCACCTAAATAATCTATCAACTGGCTCCTAAGAAGGCCCGCCAAAATAATTATCAAATCGGGGCGAACAGGACTCGCCCACCAAAATAACCTATTACTGGCGCCCAAGAGGGATACGCCTACGAAATATCTAACAGTCGGTTTTAGAGATTCAAGTAAAAAGTAGATTTCCGCCGCCATCGTCCCCTAAAGAATTGGAGGGTGTTTTAATCACGGTGGAGTCGGAGTCGCATGTTTGAGTGTGGAGACGGAGTCGTAGTTTTTCCGAATGTAGTGGAGTCGAAGTAGTTCATTCGAATGTGGGGGAGTCGAGGTTGGAGTCGCTATATTTGGTGCCATCGACTCTAATTTTTGCTGAAATCAATTTATAGTTGTTTAAGCCCGAATGTAAACAAAACATAGATAAAATACTTTACTAAAAAGCTAAAAAATGTGAATTTTTTTGTTGATTATTTTCTTCAGAGTAAGAAACAGCGTATCTATACCTATTACCTTACACTGTCATTGAGAGTTCGTGTACTTACATATTTGTAAATGATACATACGAGTACGAAATAGAATCTTCACACAGCTGTGATATGACATATTTTACTGTTAAAAAGCAGGAATTAGTCATTGGAAGCATCGTAAATTCATTCTTTTTACTTTGTGTCTCATTTTTTTCTCTATCATTAATTATATAGGAAGTGAACTAACAATAAATACGTTACAATTTACTCGCTGGGCACAGCTCAGCTGATGCAATACATTTTACTCACACACAGAGGAGTGGCAACTCTGTTCGCTCCTAACGTATCTATACTACAGTATAGTGTATACCAGTTGTTCCCTATTACGATTCTATATAGTCTTTAGATTATGCTATGATGTATTGGCTGTTAATATATGTATAATGACTCGTCTTGTAGAAACCTTAAGTTATGTTGTGATCATAAAGATTTCTAGAGTTTAGGTTATGATATATTGAAAAAGACTAGTATTTTCCAAAACCTAAAGCTGTGTTCTGATACCTAAAGACTTTTAGTCTTCAAGTTATGATAACACGATTGATAATGGAAATTTATTCTAATGTTCAGCTTATTCTAATGTTAATGACTGGAATATTAGTTGATTTTTTCAGCAATACGTAGTACTTATGTATGTCATATTGATCTCCTTTTTTCTATACTCTCTGGTCTTAAGTTCAACTTAACATTCATTAATAATGGAAATTTCTGCACATTTCTAATGTTATACCTTGAATGTTGTTTGGTTCTTTCAGGGTTAGATTATTTTTCACAATATCATTACCATGCTTTATTTTTATCTTCCGATCACTTTTTGGGTTTTAAGTAAGCATATGAAGATTTTTACAATTGTTTTTATAATTTGAAAAACTGAAATAGCATCTGTTTTCGGCATTATATAATCAATTACTTCTTCATAACGAAGACTTGGAAACGTTTTAAGATAATCAATTTCGATGTTGAGATACAAATAAGAATTAAAATACAGTGTTAATGAGCTGCAGTGAAAGAAGTAACACAGCACTAGCCAAAACCTGACTTAGTCATGCACACACATGTTGCAACTGCGAGCAACGCACTGCCTCAGCAGCAATGCTTGTTGCATTTACGAGTGCGCGACAGTGCGAAATTGCTTGCTGAAAACTTTCCAAATTGCAACAAAAACACCAAAGAAGTAAAAAATGGGCGTTTATTAAAATAGGAAAGTATCAAATACATGGTAAAAAATTAGAAGAAAATAAAAAATGGTTCCATATTATAAACAAAGAAGTTAAAAGGGTCTTTTATTCGTATACGAAAGGTACCAAAAACGTCTGGCCCGCTGAGACGAAAGCAGAACGATCTATCCTTCTCAGGGTAGGCACTGCCACCTTGCCTATACTCAAAGGGCATGTGTCTGTAATTTATGTATTAAGGACGTCTCAAACAAATGTATTCATACTTTAACTGTCGCTAAGAAGCTCTCTTTTTTAAATTGAAGGTGTATTAAATTCATCACAGCATGGTAGGAAACCAACTTAGCTTGGAAGAGAGGAAGTTTGTCCTGAAATGGGATTGGAAGACTGAAAACGCGACATTGGAAGTTGAAAGACAATGTCGCGATGCTCTAATTACCTGCTTCGTGACTGCGAATCTCGTGGTGCGCGTTACCAGCGTTGTCTGGACAAAAATGGTCATCAAGTTGAACATTTGAAACATGATTCTTTAATTACATATTTCAATTGCACTCGAAGCTATTATATTTTACCCCATATGTATAAATAATGTTTTTCTTATTATTCGAAGTTGCAATTTTTTGAGAGACCGTGTATATTATAAACCTTGATTTTAACATTCTGTCACCAATTTAAATGTCATTTGTAAATAAAGAATATCAAAACTTGAAAACAAGGCACCAAACCTGTAACTATTGAGAAATAAAACATTCATCTTAAAAATTGTGAATAGGTGGAGTTGGAGTCGCAAAATTGCGAATAGGTGGAGTCGTTGTTGGAGTCGGAGTCGCAAATTTATTCCCTTTTACTCCACAACCCTTGTTTCAACTAAATAATGAGCTAAAATTACTTTGGAAACAATTCAAAACTCGTAGGGATCAATACCTAGGACAATTTAGGCTGTAATTGCATTCAAATGGGGACCTACATCATTTTAAAATATATTTTGTTGATTTTCCCAAGTGTTTCCGTTATTATGTCCAATCCCTGTAACTACCGGTATTTTCAGCGCAAACACTTCTCCAAAAGAGTGATTGTTCATAAGAATTTATTCGTTTTTCGTATAAAATCAAAATTTACATTCTGTAAACAAAGATTCAAAACTATATGGCGTACTATTCTAAATAGTAGTACAGCACTGTTTCCTATCGGATTGCTTCAACATTTCTCGAAAAGTCTAACACTGTGTGGCGAGTCTCAGTTATCGAAGGGGGGTAAAATTTGGTGAGGACGATGATTGTCGAGGTTGTGCGTACAGGTCGCCACCACTGAACGCCCTGGCGAGCGTGTTCTGCTCGAAAAAGAAGAGAAAACAAGTACAGGATTTTCATTCAAAAATTCAAAGCCCATACACCTCTACCATTGCTGCCCAGTTAAAAATCGGCGCAGTGTAACTGAAGTGTCAGTGAGGCTTATTGCTGGCACCAGTAGCATGGAGCGAGGGTGGTTGCTCAGCGCAGCAGACGAAATGTCCACTTTTGGCGGAATTCGCTACTGCGATGGCCTCGCGCGCCGGTAAAAGAAGTGCTGCACCGGTCTCCATTGAGCAACCAGAACTGCTTTGCCGCGTTACTGGTCACCACTCAGCTATCGCTTTAATAAAATACGCGCACAGTCGAGGCTTACTGCAGCGAACTGCTCATACGAGAGTTCAGCAGTTCACGGTAGCAGCCTCGACTGTACGCGGGTCTCAATATTTTTTGATAATAAAAACGTTTTGCTTCCAAAAATACGACATTTATTCTTTCCTACACAAAAATAATAACAGGAACTATTGTAAACTATTGTATAACACTACACAATCACCCAGCACTTCTCGGTAAACTCTATGCCGAATATAATATTCCTCAGTGTTTAAATTAATCTTGCTACAATGATAAATAATCCCAATTTACAGTCACCTTACATCCCTTGCGCAATTTACCAAAAAATCTTAGACCATTGTTTGATACGTGGGTTAGCGGCGAACTGGATAAAGCTTACATTATAACTATTAGTAGATACCTGCACTCGAAATGCTTTCTAAAGATAAATTTCAAAATTACGACTCCAAACGAAGAAAAATGAATCGTTGGCCAATTTTAGAATTGAATACAGTAAGTTGAATTTTGAAAAAATATTTCCAATACCCTGACAGCCCAGAAAAAATAGAAAACATTTCCTAATGGAATATAAAAAATGTACAACTCTACGTTTTAAATTCAGAATGCGATTCAAAATACCCTTCCGCCACAACTCAACTCTCACAAATGAAGTATAAATTTTCACGAATGAAACTTTAATGGAAGTGGAAGGGATTGTCCTCAAAAAACTGATATGCCATGGAAGATGTTATATTTGTTACTAATCAACGAGACAATGATGGCGTTGAGCCTGCACATGGTTGTTGCACCTATTTCTAACACATAGGTGTTTTCATTTTATGTTTAGGTAAATTACACACGTACGTAGGAGCTTATACACACATACATACGTATGTTTGAATAATATATGCATCCATGTGTTTCTTAACATCAATCGAAAAACAAGCCAGCATACAAATATGACCAAAAAGTAAGTGCAATTGCATCTGCATTTTGTAACATCTACTAAAATACATGCTATGGTTCTCAAATATTCCGTGTCATATCATTTACAATTCAAATGTCGGTGAAAATAGTTGCGATCCATGGAATGACAATTAAAATTTCGTATCTGATTTGTCAACTTTGATCGTAACATCTTGTACAGTATTTCGTTCATGAAAAATTGAATGTTGTTTACGACAAAATCAATTTCGTATATAACTAATCTACTTAAAAATTGTGTTGATATATGGAGTAAATATATAATTCAGCAAATTTTGCACACAAAGCATGGGAAAATGATTTATCTAAACGGATCAGTTGTTTGCTTGAATCGCAAATTTATGAGGAACTTGAAAATTAGTGGATCTTCCATGGAAATTAATCTTATTTAATAGGGAAACGTTTCGGAGTCCAGCTCCATTTTCAGTTCATACATACACACATATAACAGGCCTCTCCTCCCTATGGGAGGGTAGCCGACAGCAGGCCACAATCATCACAATAGGAAGCGAGAGAGGCAGCACTGGCCGCACCAGAACTGCCAGGATGAGCAGCAGCCCAGTTCAAAAAGGTACAAATCATTGTGTCTCAAATAAAATACAGAAAACAAAATGTTGAGAGGAGTCATTTCTTATATCAGAAAGGCAGCACATTGCGGTGAAAGCTTCCGTACTGGGACCTAATTAGCCCACCTCTCTCACTTCGCAGTAC
The DNA here is from genome assembly GCA_014220935.1 of Platorchestia sp. MABIK. Taxonomy (NCBI): domain Eukaryota; kingdom Metazoa; phylum Arthropoda; class Malacostraca; order Amphipoda; family Talitridae; genus Platorchestia; species Platorchestia sp. MABIK. The sequence continues at coordinate 11,351 of JACJUY010007507.1, forward strand.
GCAATAACACCGAAAAATGTAATGTACCGATATCTTTGTCTAAACCAATATTTTCAGAAGGTAGGTCAAAATTTCTATGTTTAACCCGCAAAATGTTCAATACACTGCTGGAATTATCTGTAATGCAATCCTTCTTCATATATACAGGTAAACTTTATAAACAAATAGACGGTCTAGCAATGGGGTTCCGGTTGGCACCGCCCCTTGCCAACATTTGTTTGTGTTTCCACGAAGCAAGGTGGTTGGATGAATGTCTTTCTGATTTTAAACCAGTTTTATACGATCGATACGTTGACAATACTTTTGTTCTATTAACATATCCATCTCGTATCGAGAAGTTTTTAAACTGTGCTAATCTTGAGCATTAATCAATTAAGTTTACCATAGAAGTTGAAAAGAACAACTCCCCTGCTTTTCTAGACTGTCTCGTGACAAGAGACCGAGATCACTTTCAGACGTCAGTACGCAGTAAACCAACTTTCACAGGATAAGGCTCCAGTTTCTTGAGTTTTTGTTCAACTAGCTTCAAAATTCATTGCATTCAAACTCTTATCAATAGGGGCTACTAAATATGTTCAACCTTCAAAAATGTTCATTGTGAATTTAAATTTTTGATCACATATTTTACAGCTAACGGTTTTCCTTCGTGTGTCATGAATTCGCAAGTTAAAAAATTTCTCTCGAAGCAGTACTAGTCACAAGCTATTGAAGAAAACAATAAAAACAATTTATACTGCTTATTCCTGTATTTTAAGCAATTTAAACAATTTAAACAATTTATTTACCACAGGTGATACAGAGGTCGAATGTTTCTTAAGTCTAGTACAATGGTCAAATTTGAGTATAGCTACCTGTGGGCCCGAATAAGTTCAG
>JACJUY010007507.1:13283-40381 GCA_014220935.1 Platorchestia sp. MABIK
TTTTGTACACAATTTTTTCGAATATTTTGCTAAAGATTGGTAGTACAGAGATAGGTCTATAATTATTAATTATTTATATAATTATTATATAATTATTTTGGAGCGTCTTCTGAGAAATTGTCACGTAAATTTAAATTACCGAGTGAAAAATACTTTCAAAACTTTCAGTTATGCGTTGCTCTTGTTAAAAATGTTAAGGTAGCTTCTTTTTTCCGGTACAACGATACGCTTCTGATTGATATGCAAGTCTCTCTGGTTCATTCTTGCAGTTGTGTGCGGTGTACATCATTGTACGTGGGCATGACCTCACGCAATTTTTACATCAGAATGGCAGAGCATCGCGGTAGAAGCTTCCGTACTGAGACCTAAATAGCACACCCCTCTTACTCCGCAGTATGCGATCACGCCGAAAAATATAATGTACCGATATCCTTTACCGACTTCAAAAATGACGTTAGGATTTTAGAGTCGTTACACATTTTTAAACGAAAACTGGCCCTCAACAATACCGACATTTCATTGCCAGTTGTAAATAGTGACTCGATAGCAATTATTTTATTTTATTTTTCTCCGACACATTTTTATTTACGTGATGTACTTTAGTGATTCAATTCAATTTTTCGTTCACAAATTTTTGTTTCCATGATATCGTTTAACTCCTTTCAACATTTTGTTTTATTTCAGGCACAATGATTTGTACTTTTTTGAACTGAATATGGAGCTAGACTTAGAAACGTTTTCTTATTAAATATGATTAATTTACATGGAATTTTCTTCATTTTTAAGTTCCTCAAAATCATGTTTTATTCACTTCATTTTTCAGCTTGCTTAGTCTTATTGATATTTTCTTCTGTTAAGGTGGGAAATGAGACCGACGTTTCAGATAACAAAAACTCGGTAAAGAAAAACGAACCTAGTGCAACAGGAAAATATACGGTAAAACACAAAAAAGTTTTTCAGCTTGCTAAAAATTTTGGTTCCTAAAATGTTTACAACGTTAAGACTTGAGTTTCAACTTTAACAAAATTTATCTGTTTTTATTCTAGGTTGAGTCAACAACCGTGGAGTAAAACATTCAGGGATATTTCTGTACTAGTCAGAGTTCGAAGAACGCGTAGCCCTGGTCTGCTACAACTTTTCTAATCTCCAAACGTTTCTGAGGTATCAGTCGTGTTACCCTCCGAAGTTTTCAACGCAGGCTGTTTATTTCTCTTGCCTCTTCAGCCTTACCAATCGCAGGAATTCCTCAGAGATGTCCCAAAATTAAATATGGAGGCTTCCTCGATTCAACTGAATATTGAGCTATGGCACCAATAGCACTTGAAGAAAAATATGAATAGTGGAATTTAAACATCAAGTGTGACCTAACAAATAAAATTGCAGAATTGAAACCGTAGCCGAATCAGAATAAATCGAATCGAAAGCAATAAAATGCTAAAATGAAATTGTGTAGAAAAAACTTTCTCCATATATATTTTTACTGAAAATACACTTACGTTCCCTCAGGCAGCCAGCTGCTACTCCTCAGAACGTGTGCTTCGTTGTCTGCCAGCCTTTGTTCACACCAAGCATAGGATGTGGATAGCTAGCTCCGATTCGAGAGGGCTTTCAGCATGCTGGCTGTGGTCTTGCACAGCATGCTTTGCACCAAACTAATTCTTGCCGCTAAAATACAAGGTTTAGTAAATAATAATATACGTGGGGAATAAAAATTTGATATATAGTATTGATGAATACAGCAATTTGGAGAAAAAAGGCATAAATCGTTGGGATGTCATAGTTCATGATAAAAGTCTCCTACAATAATCATCAGACAAGTCTTTGCGCTTGATTTTCACCATTGTTGAGTGCGTAGCTAGAGCTTCTAGTTCCTCAGGTGTGTCAGCAGGTTGAAATGTTCGGCATATTTACAGCAAAGGTTCGTCATCTTTTTCCTGACTTTCGATGAGATCTCCATGAAAATTTTTTCTTTTTTAACGTCACATTTGTTTTTAATCTGATCTATTTTTGCTTTCATGGCATTGATAGGAGCTCCAAATTTCACTAGCAACTTCAAAGAATTGTCAGCTGGCTTGTTTGTCCTGTAGAAAAATCAAATCAAAACATAAATTTTACTTGAAATGTAGACAATATTATCATTGAGTAAAATTTTCATATGAATAATCTCAGAGCATAAATTTGTGCAGAGGCGGCAGAGAGTTTTCTTCATGGGAATCATTTCAATGAGTTCTTAGTTGTGAGTGTACTAAGTAACTTTGGCTAGGAAGAGAAAATAAATTGACCATCGTTACTCGTAAAAGGCACATAATTTTTAGTCTAAATTTCACATTGAAACGATTTAAATTAAATATTTACCCCAAGCAATACATGAGCAGACTGTTTCTTAAGGCTTTTAAAATGAACACATTTGAGAATAGCTATTTGTTGGCCAACATAAGTTCAACGTCTTCTACGACATTCTATCATCAACGATATTTTACGATGAACAATTATGTTTCCCCTAATTCAGTCAACCCAGTTGCACACTAGACTGATCAATGAATTGCTTTGCGCAAGATCCGAGGCTCAATTTTTACAATTGTAGTTTCTATAGGCTAAATGAGAACAATATATTCTCGAAAAAACTCAAGATCAGACTTAAGATCTATGTCATTAATCATGAGAAATTACCTTGTCAAGAAGAATAATATGGTAGAAAAGATTTGACTTGATAGCATTATGTGATTGGCATTCCGATTGAAATACGGATTTAAGATTCATTTTGAAAACTCTATAAGAACTCGTTTCATGAAACTCAACAGAGGTTGAATTGGTCCAAATCTTGATTCAAATGAAGTATCGTGACCGAGCTTCTCAATAATAGGGAAGTATGAAGTTAATTCTATTTCGGGTTATAGGATTATGACCGTCAGTTTGTACAGTTAATAAATGTTTTAGGTCTTTGTTGCCCTCACTAGTCAATGTTTTATAAATGAAATCACTCATGGAGAGTGTGTAGAGATCAAAAAGCTTAAATAATTCAAAAAAGCTGGAATGAATCATTCGTGGGAATATTCTTTCTAATTTTCTCACCGCTCTAATTTTTTTGACGTGCAAAGAGCAAAGTGATTTTATTATTATCAGTTCCGTGCCATGCCACAGTTCCGCAGTGTAAATAGGGTGAAATGATCATTCGATAAAGTATTTTCAAAACTTCATCAGGTAATACATTTATAACTCTACTAGGAAAACGTTTCGGAGTCCAGCTCCATCATCAGTTCGTAAAAGTACAAATCATTCTGTCTGCAATTAAAGAGAAAACAAAATGTCGGATACAGTATCTAAGCTGTATCTAAGATTTTGAAGACTTCAAAATCTGAGATACAGCTTCAACTGCTTGCGACTTTAGAATCTTAGAGTCACTACATATTTTTAAACGAAAACCGGCCCTTAACAATACTGACAGCTCCTACCCATTGCAGATTGTAAATAGATAGCAATCTTTTCGATGTTATTTTTCTGGGGTATTTTTCAATGTTTTTTTTAATTTTATTACTGTTTTCGTGATTTCCATTAATAACTGTATCCGACATTTTGTTTTCTCTTTTATTGCAGACAGAATGCTTTGTACTTTTACGAACTGATGATGGAGCTGGACTCCGAAACGTTTTCATAGAAAATATGATTAAGTTCTTTGGAATTCTCCTCGTTTTTAAATTCTTCATCAAGTTGCGATTGAAGCAAACAACTGACCCGTTCAGATATATTTATTACTTTATAGAGGATTTCCACATATTTTCATGATTTAGTTCTGATAAGTGCAAAATGTTTTTTGAAAGTCGAATATTTATCTATTATAATGACCAGAAACTCAGAGGAGATGATTTCTTCAATTTCACCATCACCAATCTTAATGAGTGGAAGAGACACATTCCGCTGGTTTGAAAATATAATGTGAATCAATATTGATAAGGATTTCTACAGCACTCTGTAGAAAACGTGCTGTCGTCGGCATAAAGTACGAATTTGTAAAATGAGGTGGATTTAGCTTTATCGTTCATGAAGATTAAAAATAGGAGAGGCTAAAAGACTGATCCTTGTGGTACTCCTTGGCTAATTGTCATTAGTTTCGACAGTGTATCGTCTAAACATGGCAACAAATTGATTCCAATTTGTTAAGGGCCTTTTAGGCGTGAAACAATTTGAATCAGCAACATTGTATTCATCCACAAGTCTCACGAATGTTGCTGTATACGCTGAGCAAACTGTTTAGACAGGTATGCGGTGCAAGGCAACTTTAGCATCGCACCAGAGACATGGCTTTTACAAATTCGCTGTGCCAGTGCCAGATTTTTTGATGTTTCCACCAGTTTGCGTTCTCTGGCAGACTGCGATCTCATGTTATGCCATTTCTTTCTAATCATATCAGCAGTTATGGCTTCATTGTCCTTTATCATTTCAATCACAATACTCGCAAGAGCTACTTCTTTCTTTTGTCTATCTCTATATTCGTGGCTTTTTAATGCCCATAAACACCTATGTGCTTCATAGAGTTGAATCAGAGCAAGAATTCGTTCTCTACTCCAAATATCAGCCAAGGTGACAGTAGCAGCGACGCACTCCTCTCCCATGGCAGTCTACCATGGCCTATATACATATGTGATATGTCACTACGAAAGCAACTCGCACAGGATGAATCGTGCGATATCGCAGGAAAAACGTGGCTGGTACATACGAGCGAGTTGCCTGCTACATATTGTCGCGCAACACAGCGGAAATGTATCACGTCTAAAAGGCCCTTTAGGTATGATTTGAATCAAGTATGTGCAATTTCTCTCATGTCATAACAGTAGAATCTCGAGAGTAAAATGTTATAGCCTAAGCATTTGAATCATTTTCAAAAGTTAAGAAACACGGAGAAAACCAGGTTTCGTTCATTTTTACTGGAATAAAGGTATTGTATACGATTTAACATAGCCTTGAAAACTTGTAAACGAAGAATACTGTTAACATTGAGATTACATTTATTAGAAATTTACAAGGTCTTAGAATAAAATATCTACATAGAATCTACTCACTCAGTAAAACGCTTGGCAGACCAGCTCCATCCTCAGTAAGTCAATCTGTAAAAGTAATGAAATTGAAAAATAAAAATTCAGTCAAATTTGAAGAACACATTGTTTTCATTAAAAATCTACATATAAATTTGCAGTGGAAAAGAACTATTTGTACTATTAAGGACAGGCTTTTCTTTGGCTATGTATAGGGACTCAAAAATACGCCAGTCTAATTCATATGGAGCAGTGAGTAAAATTTTAAAATCATCTTCTGCAATGCAATCGCAGCACTGTTCACTTTGAAGGCGAATAGACGAGTGACGCGGTTTGGTTAACATTCTCCCACTACGGTAGCAATCCAAAAGTAAAGTGGCAAAGTCGTCTTGCCGACATAACCAGATGTAATCATGTAAGTTCTGTCCAATTTTTGAGCTCTATGTTTAGGGCATGATTACTTCAATTTAGCGTGTTAATGTTGTGTGCTTATCTATGGCAATAAATAAAACATAATTTTTTTTTCTGATTGCATGATAATTATCGTAATTAATAACTTTTTTTGGCCCTAATTTATACTCCAAGTGAACAGCAGATCAGGCATATTTTACTGTTTGAATTTCATAAAGGCAGGACGGCAACCTCAGCAGCAAAAACACTCAAAGACACTTATACAAATGATGTTGTGAATGAAAAAACCTGCAGAAGATGGCTTTCACGTTTCAAAAAGGATGATTTCAGTCTGAAAGACGAACCGAGAGCAGGATGCTCAAAAACTAAATTCTGAGCAATTGCAAGCTGTCATTGATAAAAATCCAACCTGCACTGCTAGAGAACTGAGCAAAACCTTTAACGTAAGCCATACGACCATACATCGGGAAATGAAAAGACTTGTCAAAGTCTCAAAGGCTGGGAAATGGGTTCTACACGATTTGTCAGAAATCGACAGACAATAGCTTGTGACCTGTTGTGTTTCACTGCGTTCTTGTGAACTTCAGGCACCCTTTTTAGACTGAATCATTTAACTGGCGACGAAGAGTGGATCCTTCGACACAGCCTTCCGCAGCAATTCCGCAGCCGAAAGGTGGACTGCACTGGGCAAAAATTTTTTTTGTGTGTATGGGTGGTATTAGAAGGGAATTGTTCATTACGAACTAATGGATGACAATCAAACAATAACATCTGAAGTTTACTACCAGCAGCTAACTCGTTTAAAAGAAGTTTTACAGGAAAAACGGCCCTCTTTGATCAATCGAAAAGGAGTGATTCTGCACCATAACAATGCCTAACAACACACTTCAAGAGCAACCAAAAATCTCATTGAAGAATTTGGCTGGGAAGTCATGCATCACCCACCATATTCTCCCGATTTTACTTCAACCGATTTTCCTCTTTCAGGAGCTTATAAAATCATTTAACGGGACAAAGGTTTACTTCAAGAGAAGAGGTCGAAATGAAACTAGTTTCTTTTTCCAGTCCAAACTGGCTAAGCTCTATGAAGATGGAATCAGAAAGCTTATGGCAAGATGGGAAGATGTAATTAATAGAATGGTGACCATGTTGAAGACTAAATAACTATATTTTTGACAGGATTTTCACTTTATTTTAAAAAACAAAAATGAACAGAACTTTTGTTACAACCTGATTCACTGTACACAACTAAACTTATAGACAACGGATGCACGCATTCGATTCGGAATCACGTCCTTGTAGCGGAAAAATGAGCCAACTTTTAGAGAATTGACGGCAATGACACGAAGTTTCACGGTAGAAAAATGGAGTTTTAAAAGGGTCTCTAAATCGTGGCGTTTAAAAAGGTTTCTATGCAAAAGGGAATAGAAACAGAATGATGAGAAAAAAAATGATGGAACAAGATCAAAGTTGTAGAAGAAAGTAGTGGAAAATAATAGCGAGGAATGAGGCTTTGAAACTTAACATTTCATCCTAAAAACTTTACTGTTAAAATTGAACGTTTCGTCTCAATGAGTCATTCTCAACAAAAATGCTCTGGAAAAAAAAATATATACATATTGAAAATATAAAAAATAAATAAACGTAAAAGTAAGGAAACAAAACTAAATAAAACTAAATCAAAACCTTTACTATTTGCAATGGAAAAGCAGATTGGGTGTCATTTAAAAAAGGCTTTTGTTGTAAACTATAAAGAGTTTCTATAACGCGTAGATCAACAGAGTTTGGATCAGCGGCTAAAATATCAAAGTCCTCGAATTTTATTGGGAGATTACATTTTTCAGCATGGAGACGTATGGCTGAGTGAGAAGGAGCAGCAAGAAGACGGTTAGTACGATAGCTTCTGCCGGCATGCTCTGCAACGCGAATATGCAAGGCTCTAGTGGTAGAACCCACATACTCTGACGCACACTGTGCGCAACTGTGTTGATAAATTACAGAAGAGAACACACCTTTCGGAAGTTTATCTTTGTAGTTGAAGAAGGAACTAATTCTATATTTATTAAGAAGCACAAAATGAAAGTTAACACGAGTGAAATTTTGGATAAAAATACATACAATTCTTTCTTAATTTTTTCCGATTGCTGGCCGAAAGAAGGGAGGATACAAAGCAAATCTTTCTTTTCTGCAGTAGCAACAATAGGAGTTTGGTAGTACATACGATGGAAAAAAAAAATCATCTTGGTATTGGTAATGCAATTCAACCTTGTAACCCTGACGATGTAGTTTCCATTTTTAGTTCTGTTACTTTGTCTCCTCGTTTGAAGCTGTTGCTAGTATTTGGTATAAATTTCAATTTGCCCATCTACTGCATAGATTTCAACAAATACTTTCTATGTTTTGAGAAACTGCCCTCAGCCTAAAGTCTTTTCATCCGCAACAATTCGCAGTAGTTAAAAATAGATTAAGAACTCTTGCTTATAAATACTATAATAATTTTAAACCTTAAAAAAAATTCTGACGTGTTTTCTAAAGCCGACTTTTCTATATTAAAAATCTTTGCCTCTAATAAAGTGATCGTTGTGTGTCGTCCTGATAAAGGAAGAGGCGTTGTTATCATAGATAAGGTCGACTACATTAAAAGCATGATAGAGATCATCTCTGACCGATCGAAATTTAAAGAGATATCTGAACCGATCCTAAACTACACTGTACGAATAAAAGATAAAGTAAATAATTTTCTACGCAAACTCAAGAAATTAAATCTTATTACAGAAGAAATATATAAACGACTCTTTGTGACTGGCTCTGGCCCTGGGGTCTTGTATGGTTTACCCAAAATCCATAAACCAGATTTTAGAAATAAGTTTGCATTTCGGTCAATCTTTGCCGCCCATCGCACACCTAGCTTTAATTTGTCAAAATTTTTAGTCCCTATTTTGGATCCTTTAACGTGCAATAACTTTACAATTGAGAATTCAANTAAAATACTTAATGCTGATAATTTTTATATGGAATCGTTTGAAGGCAAGAATCATTTTACAAACGTTCCTTTAAATGAAACCATTGAACTCATTTGAAACTGTCTGTTCGAAAGCGTAGATACGGTTCTGGGCCTCAGTAGGGCATTATTCAAGACTCTCCTTCAGCACTCTGTATTGAACTCTTTTTTTGTTTTTGATAATAAATTTTATCAACAGTTAGACGGGTAGGTATGGGGCCACCACTTGGCCCTACTTTTCCCAAATTTTTATGTGTTTTCAAGAGCAGCAATGGCTTAGAGATTGTTCTCCTGAGTTCAAACCTTTTTTATACAAGCGATATGTAGATGATACCTTTTCACTGTTTCATGATCGGTCCCATTGCTCTCTTTTCCTCGACTATTTGAATTCTAAACACCCAAATATTACCTTTACTCTAGAAACTGAACAGAACGGTAGCATTTCTTTTCTTGATTCTTTAATTACAAAAGAGAGTAATCATTTTTGTAGTTCAGTTTTTCGCAAATGCCGTTTCACCGGGCTTGGTACCAGTTTTTTTTAGTTTTTGCACCTTTCGATTCAAAATGAGAGTATTAAAACGCTATTGTCAAGGGCCTTTGCAGTTAGTTCTAACTTTAGCAATGTTCAAAAGGAGTTTACTTTTCTAAAAATGTTTTTCCATTCCAATGGTTTTCCAATGCAACTTTTTGAGACTACTCTGAGGAATTTTTTCAATCGAGTGTACTGCCAAACTCCTACTGATGCAACTATAGAAAAGAAAGATTTGTTTTGTATCCTTCCTTTTTTCGGTCAGCAATCGGAAAAAATGAACAAAGAATTGTATGTACTTTTATCCAAATATTTCACTCATGTTAACTTTCATTTTGTGCTTCTTAATAAATATAGAATTGATTCCTTCTTCAACTACAAAGATAAACTTGTGAAAGGTATGCTCTCTTTTGTAATTTATCAACACAGTTGCGCACAGTGTGCGTCAGAGTATGTGGGTTCTACCCCTAGAGCCTTGCATATTCGCGTTGCAGAGCATGCCGGCAGAAGCTATCGTACTAACCATCCTCTTGCTGCTTCTTCTCGCTCAGCCATACATATCCATGCTAAAAAATGTAATCTCCCAATAAAATTGGAGGACTTTAATATTTTAGCCGCTGCTTCAAACTCCGTTGGTCTACGCATTATAGAATCTCTTTATATTTTACAACAAAAGCCTTTTTTAAATGACACCCAATCTGCTTTTCCATTGCAAATAGTTTAGGGTTTTGATTTGGTTTTATTTATTTTTTTTCCTTATTTTTACGCTTATTTTTTGATATTTTCAATTTGTATATATTTCTTTTTTTTTCCAGAGCACTTTTGTTGAGAATGACTCATTGGGTCGAAACGTTCAATTTTAACAGTAAAGTTTTTAAGATAAAATGTTAAGTTTTAAAGCCTTATTCCTCGCTATTATTTTCTTAGTCAAAATTTGTAAAAATTCAAGCCGACAGGTGCTTCCAGAAAGTAGTACATAGGTGCTGAAAAACAGGACAGCTGTGAACCGAAAAAAAAGTTCATTAACATAACAAAGACATTTCATTTCAACGAAAGGAAAGCCTACCCAACTCTCAGCTCGGGCCCTCACATTTTCCCCCAGGGAGTGCCAATTCCCATAGATACAATAGTTTTGTCCCCTTGAGGGGGAAGAAGTGAATGAAAATCGGGTAATTTCGTTCATTCCTTTCTGTGTTTCCTTAAAAAAGCTACAGCGTTCAATATCGCTCACGAGTTATGCCACAATATTGTCATGTTAAAGAACTATAAATAGTTCAATCGCAAATTAAATACAAATAAGGACAGCACTGAATCGAGAGATGGTCTGCAACGGAATCAAAAACGTTATCTATTTTCAACAAATTGATGGCTTGTGTAAGCTGGTCGTGGGACTTTAAATCTTCTCCCATAGAGCACCAAGTTTTTATTATAAATACTGACTAGTTGCACAGATTAGATTATGACATATGTTAGGATTCGTTGACGAGAATTAGGTAGCTTCAAAATACCTTGACATCTAAAGGTAAATTTCTCTNAATATTTGACTTTCGTGTTTTTTTGCTATTTATTATCCTTACTGAGGCTAGAATCCTCCAAGCGAACATAAGGCAGGAAAGGTCTTAACAACATATTTTCAACCCATCTTACCACAACAAAGCTGCTCAAAGAGAGCACAGTCGCGGGCTTTGACTTTACATCTTCTCACATTAAACACCAAGTTTTTGTATAAATACTGACTAGTTCTAAATTATATTACGACTTGGGTTCAGCCTCTCTTATCACAATAAAGCTGTTCAAAGAGAGGAAAGAGACACCGGAGTTTGAAAGGGAACGCGTAATTAATGCTCAAGGTGTGTTTCCACACAAGATAACATGTGCAAAGAAACTTACTAGTAAGTTGAGGAGTATCGTTATGAAACAATATTAAAGCTGAAGAATAAAGTCATAGGTGATGAAAAACAGGACAGAAATGAACCGAAAAAATATGGTCCTTAACAAAAGAAAACGAAGCATTTTAATTTCAACAAAAACGCGACCCTATGGGGTCACGTTGAAGAAACGGTGTTCATTTTTTTGGGGTATATTGTGCTGAACTCATTGAATGATAATCTATGAAAAATAAAACATCTATATAATATTCTGCTTGTTCCTTCCTTAGTTAGTTAGTTACTCATTCCCTCCGTTACGCTCTCATCCGAGTTTGCAGTTTCATGGATACCGAATTCCCGAGTGTTACATTAAAAGATTGCCTTTACATGCATTGACATGTTTGACATTTTATGTTAACTTCCCCTAATTGTTAAAAAGTATAATCAGAGAACCATACCTTTTCTTCATGTTAAAGTGATAATTGCGCCGATTATAGCCTTAGATGCTTAGAACCAGGCAATGGAGCAAAGATTAGAAGCTACTCGCGATAGAATGAGACTACCGGCAGCGAATAAAAAATGAACAACGGTAAGAAATCCTTGAGAGGGACAGCAATAGTATGTAAAAATATGGATGAGGAGCAGAAATTTTGGTACCTTGAGCGGCAGAGATATATTGATATATCAGTACAAGGCAAAATACGTACGAGGAGCAACAATCGTAGTATCGTGAGCAGCAAAGGAATTTATCCCAGCAACGAAGGTATATAATATATGGATGAGGAACAGCGGGCACAGTACATAGAGCATCAGAGAAATTCCTTTCGGCAAAGAAGGGAGAATATAAACGAGGAGCAGCAAAGGGTTAGGTTACCATTTGTTAGATAATGTTGATGAAATTTTTTCATTGGTCCGCGGTTTTTTATTTTGACATATTATCAGGATTGCTTCGGCTAGGATACGATAGCTTGTTATATGTTAGGTTAGGATCAGTTAGATTTGAATATGTTATGTTAGAATTTGTTAGGAAATTTTGACCGAATTTTTTCACGAGTCCACCTAGCTTAGCAATGGCTTTGGTCAAGTTAGGTTAGGATAGGTTAAGATATGTTAGGTTAAGATAGGAGAAAAATTTGTTAGGTTAGAATAGGTTAGGTAGAGTTGACCGATTTGTTCACAGGGCCACGTTTTTTTATGTTAGGTTAGGATAGGATAGGTTAACATAGGTTAGGAAATGTTGATCGAATTTTTTCACAGGTCCACGGTTTTTTATGTTAGACATATTATCAGGATCGGTTCGGTTACTATAGGTTGGGGTAGGATTGGTTAGAATATGTCAGGTAAGGGCAGGTTAGGCTAGAATATGTTATGTTAGAATTGGTAAGGAAATGTTGACAGAATTTTTTCAATGTTCCACCTAGCTGACTGACGACATTGGTTAAGATAGGTTAGGTTAGGATAGGATAGGTTAAGATATGTTGGCTAGGAAAAGTTAAGACACATTTGGTTAGGATAGATTAGATAATGTTGACGGAATTTTATCATGGGACCACGGTTTTTTCATGTTTGACATATTTTCAGGAACGGTTCGGTTAGGATAGCATAGGTTAGAATATGTTGTGATGGATTAGGTTAGACAAGGTTTTATTGGAAATGGTAAGGCAATGATGACCGAATCCACCTCGCGTAACAATGGCACTGCCCGTGGAATTTCCACGGGTCCTGCTAGTAACAATAAATGACCATAATCAGAAATACCCTCTTATGAAAAGTTGTTTACCTTCAAAATACTTGCGTATACTGAAAAAATGAAGGTGTATATATGATTCATATTTCCACCTTCATATTTTTTCAGCATACGGAAGTATTCAGAATGTGGCAACTACTCAAAAAAGGGCAAATTTAATTACGTTCATTTATTGTTACTAGCAGGACCCGTGGAAATTCTACGATGCAATAATGCCATGAAAAGAACATTGATATGGTACGGCAACCATGGATTCCGCTTGATTTTTGGCTGATCAGTTGGTGTGTCACACACACACCTCGGTATATCAAGATTTCTCTCAGTGTAGTGCAAAAATATAATGAATCTCAAAGCATGGGAATAGTTTTCTTAAAAGAAATGGACCAAATTCTGGCGGATTTCTGCACGAATGCAGTATTAAACTACAGCTTGTCTGCGAGAAGCATTTTGAGGGAATACGTCATGTGGGTTCCACAGTAAACTTTTGAAAATGGTACGAATTAATGCAAACTTGTTTCCTTTCCTGTTCTCGAGAAAAATTTCTTGAAAAAAACTTGTTTCTGGAGCACCCAAACGATTATGAATTATGAACGATTATGATTATAAACGATTCCTGGCCCGATTATGAGCAGAAACCACTGAATAGGGAGTCAGAAGGCTTAGTCTGCACTCTATCAGGTTATTTAAGGGTTTGGGCCCAGCTCAGAGCAGTTTTCATTACTAAATTTTCTAGCCTGAACTCGTTGACTGATTAATTGGACACCCACAGTAGTTAATGAGGTGATTTATATGGTTCGGGTTATCCACAGGTGGTCACACACTAAAGAAAGGCACATTCCAATTAAACTTTTCTTCATTTCATTGTCGAAAATGAAAATTAAGTTTAATCTCTTTCGGATATTGAACTTTAACTAATACCGCTGGACTTGCTGCTGTATGTAGCTGTTGCTCGTGTGAATTACGCTAGAGCTTTTACGGTTGGTGAAAAATGTTAGTACCATCAATTAACCTAATTGAGGATTGGTTGTGAATTTCATTTAACCAAAAACTACAGGCGGATATAATTTTGCTGATCGTCTTTACGGTGGATGTTTAATGTTTGGGATATTGCTTCCCTACTCAGATCCATAGTGGTTCAAATTTAGGTTAGAAATTTATCACCATAAATAAATTTCCGAATTCAGTTTTGTTTCAATTTTTTTATGCTGTACTTGTCTCTGTTCCAAAAAGGGTTTTATGTTTATTCAATTTTTTAGTATTATTTCACGGGGGTTTATTTGAAGTTGATTTAAAGGCATGGTCAACTGTTTTTGGTGGAATAGGAAAAAATTGCTAATTTGTACATATTTTACCTTTGTAAGTCGGTGTCTTCGTCTGGGTGAGCGCCGGAACTGAGGTTGATTAGCAGCATTGTAGTAAAACGCAGGATTGCATTTCGGCAAGGCAATTTAACTGAACTATTCCAGCAAATTCTATCTCATGCCAGGTCCTCCTCCATCTCTGCAGGTACCTTTGCTTGAACTACTGTTATCCTTGCTTGTTAAGTCTCAATTTTAGGTACTGACGTTCTGTAAATATATTCTATCCTTGTAATAACTCCATAAGAAAAATCAAGGGGAAATGCCAGGTTAACTTGTAAATTGGTGATCATCGTGTTGGGCTATCCCTTTTAATACTGTCGCAGGGGGGAGGGTACATCCAGAAAGTTATAAACAATCAAACCTTAGTGTGGAGGCCATTGTCTTGTTGAAACAGTATCATTGGCTTAAATATTCTAATTGAGGGGCAGCATCCCACTCCAACATGTCCAAATAAATGATGGCAGATATGGTGGTTTCAGCAAAAAAAGTCAAATAACCCTGCCTAACATTAGTCTATTTCAACATTCACTTTGGGGATGTTTCATTCAGATACAATCACATGTGGGTGTTCTGATCTCCAAATGTAAACGTCATGTATGTAAGCAAATACAGATACTTTCCGACCAGAGGTGAAGCAGAGGCTCTAGGAACGATCCATGTGAAGATGTAGGAGAAAATGGTGTGAAGTATAATTTTGCTTAGACGTACATCGGCGAAAAAAAGAAACGTATTGAAAGCCTTGCACATGTAGCTTCATCAAAAAACTATTATCTTATAATAACCAATGGTTAAAAATAATCATTTCTTTTGCAAATGCAGCACGTTGTATGTTTATCATTTAGCTTTATTTCTTGAGCAGGTCGAACATTGTATGCGTGCTGGCGTGTGCCTTTGTGCAACTCGTCAAGCCTTACGCTTTGAGGCATTCGTAGTTCGATCGAAGGTCAACAAACCAATTTTCTACGACTCCACTGGAAGGCTTTGAGCACAGCATCAACGGACGCATTACTCAAACTGGGCAAACAGCTTCTCCTACGGTCTGCAAGACTTTCAGTTTCTGTGAAAATTTCATACCGGTTTCAAATGTTTTCAACATCAGTGAATTCCGTTGATACTCATTTTTGAACTTGCGTTGAACTACAATGAGTGTTTTGCTTGCGGTACCGTAACTCACATCAGGCTTTCTCCGTCAATTATTCTATTTCTGCTATTCATGTCTCAGTTGGTTCAGTGGTGTAAAAACAAATTTTTTGCAATCACTCAACTGTATAAAAATCTTTTCGGTCATATCCAAAATCATTTAAATGATATTTACTTTCTCAATCAAGAGATTACTTAATGAACTATTTCAAAACCATTTCGAAGTTGTTAGATTTAATGACCAAGCGATGATTTTGTGGACAACCTGTTCAATATATCTTCTCCTGATCGAAAATTTATACTGAAATTGTCGCGTTTGGTCGAACATAATCTTTATATGCTAAAAGGAATAAAAGTTGGTTTGCTTGATTACATCGGGTGTTAAAATTATCTGTTTGACTTTTAAAATGACCAAGCCATGTTTGAAAGATGTGACGATCGATTAACATGACTTTATCTTTTTATATACTCGGGGTAATACACGCTGACCAACAACATTGAACATAAGGTTGGAACCGTTGAAATAAACACTTTTTACTCAATAGAAAGAAAGAAAAGAAAGAAAAACCGTTTATTTCTAAATTTTTTTATAACATAATATGTACTACAACACATTGGCTATTCAAAATTTCTTTATATCAAGGTCTTTAATTGATGGACAAGCCTTACGAAGTGGGCAATGGCCGCTTCAGGAGTTAGCTATGTTATTGGGGAAACAATAAAAATATGTTCTCCTGGATATTTATCCCAGGCAAGATGGCTGAAAGTTTGTATATACATAAAATACTACTGGAGAAGGCCTTAGAGTATCTCCTCGACAAGTTGAAACGAAAGAAAAAAAATATATATGAGGAGACACTCTACTGGAACAGACTAAAATATCGCCCTAGATGGTTCTCGAGTGATGAGAAAAGGTTGCCCTTCAATGATTTTATGAAAAACATCGAACGACATGTACATGTACAACAAACAATCATACACACATAAGTTGAATTTTAGAGCTTGCTCATCATACGAGTGAGTTGATTCGTTTATGAATTCCAAGCTCAGATTACGCATATTTTCATGAATCTATACACATTTTGGGATGCAGAAACGTGCTACGTTTGCTGGGATAGAGATAGATATCTTTTTGAAACAGTGAGCCAATTCAAATTTACTGAAATATATATTCATTTCCGGTTAAAAGTTCAGTGCTAACTGGTCGCAGAGCATTTGACGAATGTAATCGTCATGACTTTCAATTTTTACTTCTTCACGAAAAAATGGCACATTTCATCCTGCTACATCGAATTGACGACTGTATTGGTCAGTGTCGTAGAAAGAAAACTTAAAACGCAAAACTCGAAAATTAAAATTCAGAAAACGCACAAATGAGCTAGTTACTAATTTTCTGACAGAATTTCTATAAAAATCAAGTAACAGTCTAAGAATGACAGAAAACCTTTCACGTTTCTCATTCTTCCGGTGTTCCAATGAAAACAGGAGAGAAAAAATCGCTGATAAAAATTTCATCATACTGAGAACGTTTCGGGCTAAAACCCATCATAAGCTCATTAAAAGAATCTGACATTTATCACTAAAATAGAAATGAACGTAGATGTACAAACAGACATAAGCACGAAATCAAAAGTAAAATAAATTAAAAAAATAAAAATGCAGTAAACAACACGAAACACAACTAAGAACATATAATGCTAAGAGGGTATGAACCCAACTGGTTGTTAAGTGATTGCTTTCGTTTAAAAATGAAAAGCGATTCAAAAATTCTAAGATCTAAAACACTTGAAGCAACACGTACTACTTTAAAATGATTATAGTGAGGAGTTACATTGCACGTTTCAGCATGATCGCGAACAGCGGAGTGAGGTGGATGGGTCAATCGAAGACCAGTACGAAAATTAACTATAACATGTTCGGCTACTCTAGCTCCGGGAGTACGTGTGGTCATGCCAAAGTACTCAGATGCACAGTGTGCACAACTGTATGAATACACTAGTGAGGCCTGCATGGTAGAAGGAAGTTTGTCTTTATAATTGAAAAAAGAACGAATTGTAAATTTGTTTCTTAATATTATGTGAAATTTCATACCTGTAAAATGTCGAGAAAGGAGGGCAAGTAATTCAGTTTTGAGTTTTTCATAACCAAAATATGGTAAACACAAATAACTTGTTTGAGAGATTGGTTCTTGATTGGCCAAATTTAGTTCGAAATTAGCAGTTTGAAATTTGTTTGCTATAAACTTTCTAATTTGATGTTCAATAAATGAAGACCGTAAACCATTTCGGCGAAAAAATTCAATCAAAAAAGAGAATTCTGGATGAAGGACGCTAAAATTAGAACAAATTTTGTAAACGCGAGCGAGCAAAGTTCAAATGAAATTCAATTTAACATGGAAAGGGCAATAACCATGAAAACTCATTCCCAGGGCAGAAAAAGTATTTTTTCGGTAAACTGACCCTTCAAATTTATTCTCTCGTTTATTCACTAAACAATCCAGGAAAAGTAATTTATTATTGTCTTCACATTCCATTGCGAATCTCTTATTTTTATGCTTACCATTAATAGAGTCGATAAATAATGTTGCATCTGATTCCTCACGGAACAGCAAAAAGGTATCGTCTATGTAACGACGGTAAAATATGGGCCGGAAGTCATTGAGACACATCAATACTTGGAAAATGTCTAGTACAGTTTTACAGTTTTCCCTATGATAACGTACAGACAAGGGTGCATGAGATAATATAAAAACACGGTAATAGATTAGCATCGCTTAATGAATGAAAGCGAGCAAAATTAAAGAAAAGCAGTAAATGAGAAGTATGATGATCTGAATTGCTTGGTAATTAATTAGTTGAACACACCCACAACTAACCCAAATCTGAGATGCCTACAAACACGGAAACCAACATAACACCCACCGAGATCGATCTGACCTTAAACACCGAAACTAACTTAACACCCACCGATCTGATATACACCTAAACCCGGAAATTAACACACCCGATCTACTCCAAATTAGCTAACATATAAATTGATTACCCTATGCGCTATTATTTAACAGGAGGGAACGGAACACTTCAATGAGCTTCATCCGAACAATCTTGAATGCTTACACACGACACACGACAGCACTGCGACTTACTGCTCTGATAGCGAAGCGAAGTGTCTCCTTGCGGTGGTGAGGTGATGACGACGGGTGCGCACTCTCGCTCGCAGGAGCCTCCCCTCATGTCGGCAGTGGTGCCCCAGCAAGGCCCGGATCCAAAATCGACGGACGGTGGAAATAGGCCGTACCGGATGAAGAGGAGAAGGGTCCGAGACTGATGTGCTAGCGGTGAAGGCTGAAGATGGTCTGAACATAATAGGCGCCCGAGATCTGACGTTGAATCTGATGAATAGCTTAGAGGAAAGTTCAGTGGTGAAGAAGAAAATGTCTACAGTGAGAGTCGCTATACCGTTTGTAAGATATGATTGTCATCTGTACTATTGAAGCATTCGTAATTAAATAAGGCTTTGCTCCCGTTTAACCCGACAAATAAAAAGGGCACTTTTTTGAAATCGCTTACGCTTAAGTAACAAATAACTACAAAATTTTCACACGTAGATAACAATTGAACTTAATTGTTTCATAATCGACGGCGCTTAACAGTGAAGATGTTTCAGCCTCACGGGGTCTGAAACACTGACAGAGATGGTAAATGGGGTGACACGCTTGGCTTGAATTTTTTTACAGTTTGAGAGTTATCATATGCAGGGACAGCTTATTCCACAAAAGCGCTCCAGAAACTGATAGGGCTTTTTGTCCCAGGTCAGACGAGCGGTAAGTCAGACATCATTCCTCCGCTTTGGGATATGTTTGTAATATTGGGTGAAAGAAAATTTACTACGTTCGCATTGTTCTGAGGGAGGTAGAGAGACGAGAACACTTTTCTGACTTTATGAATGTGGAATCTTTCTAATATTGGGGTCCAACGAAGTTTTCTTTAGGGAGGGGTTGAATGAGGCGTTTCTTGAAATTACCTTTGCACACTACTTCGGCAGCGAATTTCAAAAATTTTTTGTTATTCTTTTTCAAGATATTGAGGTATGTCTCTCCAGAGTAGACTGCAATGGTCCAGACGTGATAATACTATGAATCACCAATAATCTAAATTTTTCATCAAGTGTGTTCTCAATACGACGAAAAACAATGTTTCGTTAATTTTAGTTGTCAGTCGTGGGACAGCTGAGTAATTTTTTTGGTAATTTTGTTATATACAAATTGTTTCTACCTGTGATTTGAAAGTCATATTTTTGTCCAACCAAGCACCAAGGTTTTTTTATTATGTCATTTTGACTCAATTTTATCGTTTCCACACATGAGCGTAAATTTTTGAGATTTTCGAATCGCATTCTTTGATCCAAAAAAATGCATAGCATTTTACCTTCGTTAAGCTTAAGACCATTCTAAGGTCATACTACAATTTCAGGTCCTTTAGAACGCTTTCAGCGTTGACTTGCGTTTCTTTCAAATAAACTGCGGTTCCCCCTAATCTTCAAAGAGCAGTTCGAAACTGGACGTATTTTAGTGGAAGCGGCTTCTCCACGCACTACCACTACAGGTCTGTGGGGGATTCATATGTGGTTAGCCATATCGATGCGGTTAAGAGGTATCGGCTCAATAATACCAAGTCAAGCTGCTCCTGGAACACAGCGTTATCAGCAGATTCGATGCCTTTTTTCTCACTATCCTCAGCCACTCTCTTACCGAGGTAGCGAGCCAGAGTAAAGTTACTGGGCAATTCAGCTAAAATCAGGCGGTTCCAGGGCAACTTAAGGGGAACGTCTGGACTCATCGAGGAAATGGCTCTCACGCTTGTTCTATGAGATCCAGACCTATGAAATTTGGCATACGTGTGTGTTTCAGAAAATAAATAGTGCTCATATTCCAGACGTTTTCTCACATTTGCCATAATTGAGGAGATAATTGGGGAAAAGGGGTCCAAAAATAGGGTATTTTCAAAAGTATTTTCAAAAGCAAAAGCAGTCCATTTTCAACCGCACTTTCATCTAGAATATATAAAGGGATGCGCTCACCGAGGAAGGCTAGAGAAAGGAAGCAAGCTCTTTATTATTAATGTTTTTAGGTAATTTAGAGTCTACGGCGGTTTTACACTTAACTAATTTGACCCTCGATTTCTCAGCTACAACTGTCACCTTATTACGAGGTTCCTTATTTTTCGCCTACTCAGCGCTAGACATTGGTTTCGCTGAAAGAGACGAGACCATACAATTGAACTCCTCAAAAGGCAGTAACCCATTTGCCACCCGCATCACTTTATTAATGTCTCCATTAGGATGGAGTTCAAACACAGAAAATTTTTGTAGTACATCCACACCCAAGATGACGTGAATACAAAAACGGTCAGCTTTAGTTTCAGGGAAAGAAGTAGAAATAGGAAGCTCTCGTCATTAAGTCGTTTCACCCTTTGTTGAAGTCCGCCCATCCCCAACTCCAGCATCAGACCAGGACAACAAAAAACTTTAAACATGTGCTTCTCCATATTAGGCAAAGTCAATCGCAAACGTTATATTCTCCCGATATAACCGCCCTACATGTATAATTATGAAGGAATCGCTACGAGGAATACTGAAATGCTACGTCTGGCCAACAACTTTCATCTCCTCAAGAAGAACCATATGAAAGATGCATTCTCGCGGATAAGCACAGCTTCGAATCAACTCCACAATCTGCCTTTCGTGCTATTTCCTTACAACATATTCAGACGACGCCAGCCGACGCGACGCCTTACCATCACCACCAGCTTCCCTCCTCTACATCACCACCACGACGCTTCTGAGGGACTATAACTTCCAGTTATCGGATTCCACTTTCTCATTCCTCTATCACAATGTACTTCTTGTTTTTGGAATCTTAATCATCTAGGACATCATTCATTTCTATAGATTGAATGCGGGATCCTAATTAATGTTTATCACTATCGTGGGCTTTTCACTTATTAACAATTAACTGCTATCGTAACACGTCTGCTCGTAACATGTTTGTTCGCTAACGTAGGAGACGCGCCCGCGGTCCCTCAAGCCGGGTGAGCAAAGGGAGTCTGAGGCAGGGATTCGTCAGAGGCAGTCGACAAGGCACGCTCAATAACTTAGACATTGAAGAGAAACGATACAAAATCATATAAACTTATTGGTGTCTTCCCCTAAGGTTCTTCGCCTTTGGCGATGAACCCGCTTTGCATTGAACGATTGCAAAAGTGACAATTGACTGTAAATTAACTGGAGATTCGACTTATTCTAATTGATCATGAATCGTATCGCAAAGGAACCAGCCTCCTCGCACATACTTCGTCAACACCCAAACTGGATCCCGCACATAAGTTAACATATTTACTATGTGTCTAACCAGCTTCTCTCTTCGCAGCACTGTGATATGATAGAGGTCTGCGATAATAACGAATCATTGTAATCTATCGTGTCTTTAATTTCCTTTGTAAGTTAGGAAGAGATGACGATGAAAAGAGATGATGAAAAGATGACGATGATAATGATGATGTTAAAATAATGATAAAATGCACATTAATAATAGCCATTAGCTCTGACCTCATGCTTACCGAATATCACAGAAAATGTCATTAACTATATAGAAAATATTCCCTTTAAGGGTGTTGGCAGCTCGAATTATACTTTATCATGATTAATAAAGAGTAGAAAATAGAGAATGTGGCGAATAGCAATGTCACGACGATTAAACGATGCAAAAAGATCATGCACCAGCGAATAATCTAACATGCGAATCGTAACAATGATGGATGACAGAGGAGGACTTCCATAACAATAATGTGACATCGGCGGGATCAAAAAGACGTCTATTACACAAATCAACCTCCTTACCTAGCAAAAGTACGCAATTGACAATGGTATTGAAAGCTCGTGAACAAAGTTCCTCATCCTTCGAGAGTAGGTTTAATGAACCGAGATTTACCATAGTAGACTGAAAACCATAATCGAGAACAAAGTTCAAACGTACCACTCCACCACCGGCGCAGGCAACAAGAGAAACTACAGGACACATTTGCAAGTACTATCCTAATTTTCAAGAGGGACCAGTAGCCATCGCTGAGAGTTGAGGACACAAAGGACTTACGTGCGCATTCGAAATACACTTTGAACAGCGAAACTGCAATCGCCCATCCTTAGCCGGACACGCACCCTCACTATGTTTACCACTCATACACCTTGTGCACAAACCTAACTCGCGTATGCGTTTAACGCTGTAATCTAAGTATTATAACGCCTATGCACGAGAGAAGAATGATTTTGCACACTGCAAAATCTACAAACTTTAGTACCGTTAGATGGGATATATTTACGACCGTGAGAATGAGGCTCTAACCCCACTTCCCTACTCTTCACTGTCTGAGATATAGTTTTCTGATTATTTTCAAAAAGGGGAAACTACTTTATGACCGTTTTCTAGCACCTTCAAAGTAAGAAAGGAAGCCCTGGAAAAGCGAAAGAGTCCTTAAAGAAAATATTCCGGTAGCTTACGACGAAGAACAGCTGAAATGAGCAAGTCCCCGACTTCTCGCCCACATAATCAACACCAAGCTTGCTCAATTCCAAAAGTCGAAACTTAACACGAGGCAAAAAAATTTGCTGCTTTCAGCCAAAGTATGAACCTGGGGATGGTGGAGAATTTCATTTAACGCCAACATAACTAGCCTGTCAGAATCTAGAAACTTTTCTTCCAGAAGCCTCCACGCGGCTTCATAACTAGTCTCAGAATTAGACATACCTTCAATTAGGCTGAGGGCTCGCTGGTGCAACTGACCTTTCAGACAAATAAAGCGCTGTAAACCAGTCAAATTAGGGTTAGCAGCGACAGAGTTGAGAAAAGCTTCCTTAAAATGAAGAAAGGCGAAAGTGTTATCTTGATTATCAGTAAATTTGCCGACAACCAGCTGAGGGGCCTTGAAAATACCCATAGGAGAAGAAGCAACAGCAAGAGAACTACCATGAGAACTTCCAACTGCAGAGGCACCTAGTGCTTTCAACTCTGAAATTCTACTGTGAACTCTCCTATACGTTCGAGCACTTGGGCCTCGTATAATGCTCTACTTGTTAGGTCATCCTCAGCTCAAGTCTCAACCTTGGAGCTACACGGTCTCAACATCACAAGGAGTTATAGGAAGCAAGATCTCTAAGCCGCTGCAACAAAGTTCTCAATTTCCCAAGAGCCTCCTGCAGAAAATTACTGGACACCCCAGCTTCCCCCGCTTTAGCGATTATAGAAGAAATGCACTTTTAACAACGCGAAGGCTATTTCCAATTTCTTTAGAAATTCTAGCCGCCTACATGGCAAATACGATGTAGGAACCAAGTAAAAAATAACGATTTCACACTGTACTAAGGGTTACTAGTTTTATCAAATACAAAAACCTATTCTTATGTCAGTAACCTTAAGGCACAATTTCAATTTGCCAAAATTACTTCAGATTATACTTTCACAGCATCACTGTATCTCCTTAATTATTTGTATAAAAATTGTTGGTTTTCATTGTTTTTATTATTACTTTTCACACACAATAGTAAATCATAAGATTACTTAAATTTAATTCGCCTACAGATGCACACAAACCAGGGGTCATCTCAATAAAGCGAACAGGCACTCAAATTTCACGGTAAATCCTGTAAAAATATGAGCTGCCCAACGAACAAAAACAATTAACCTCTGACTGCTCACAGCGCTCGGGCAGGCTGGCCACACAAACCCTCCCATCCTAGAACCACTCCATTATCGGTGAGGACAAAGAAAATAAGCTGCATTTTGAAAAAAAACACCGAGAAATAGCTCAGCAAAAATTAAAAATGTAAGAATTAGAGCT
This sequence comes from Platorchestia sp. MABIK, assembly GCA_014220935.1. Taxonomy (NCBI): domain Eukaryota; kingdom Metazoa; phylum Arthropoda; class Malacostraca; order Amphipoda; family Talitridae; genus Platorchestia; species Platorchestia sp. MABIK. Next base: position 37,262 of record JACJUY010007507.1, read on the forward strand.
TGAGCTAACACGGCGGCACAATAGTTTTAAACTGCAGCGAATATAATTAGCAATGCGGCTAGAAACGCCGCTCAGTCACCTGACGGCTTCCTATTCAAGACGGCGGCCAACTAAGATTCGCCGCCTTTCTACCAAGAACTTCTCAAATTTCTTTATAAGCTTCAAAGTTTGCTAGATGCAGACAAATTTCAAAAAAGGAAAGGTTTTAAAGCAATTCTTTGAACATGACAATGCCCCATTTTGGGGATTAGTGATGCGCTAAACTCCACATTCATTGCCAAGTCTCAGCAAACCAGACTTGGTCTCTGAGAAGTGCCGTTATAGGCAACAATGTATAAATTAAAATATTGAAATGATTTCAATGGTAAAAACAAAGAAATTTTCTAACCCCTCACCTTAAATCAAATTAATGGAGTTTAGGCTTCGAAGAATTAGTCCCATCGAACCTTTCTTCAGTAGGCTGGGAGAGGCCGGGCAGCACAGACTCCAATGTTGCCAGATTTGGGCACCGCCCACCCCTTTCCCTCTACCTCCGTTGCACAACAGCCAGGATGCCATTCGCGCCAATTTCTAAACTATATAGAACCACGCAGTTTTATTAAAGTATCTGTTCGTTATACAGTTATTAATTATCACTTCTTTATAAACAATCCAAGCACTGAGAATATGAATACTGCAGCAGAATATGAAAGTTAACCTGCATAAAATTTTTATTACCCTCTCCCTCCAGCTCCGTAGCCGCAACAATCCAGTCGTCATTCGCGCCAATTAGTTAACTATATACATAGTACTACTCAGGTTCATTTAACTATCTTTTCGATGCATGTGTAGTCAATAATACTCAGTATTACTCACTGCATTATAAACAAAACGAGTACTTAGTAAATGAATACTAAAGTACAATATGGAAATTAACGTACATTAAATCTTTAATTTTAAGTTACAACCACTATCCTAATCTTAAGCTTACCGAACTTTACCTAACCTAACCCAACCTAATCTGACCTAACCTAACCTGAGCTAGCTTTGGTGTTACGGAGGTGGAGGGAGAGGGGTGGGCGATGTCCAAATCTGGAGACATAGGACCGTCAGCGCCCTCAACGCCGAGCTCCGTTGGCCGACGCTCGCTTGTTTTGAATGGCGCATGCACACCGAACACAAAATCGTGGCTTAGCGAAAGTTTACACGCTAGATTTATACCCGTTGCCGAGGGTATTGGGGTTCGGTGTGAAGATTTAATTATTAAAAATATAAATCTAAATAGAAAAATAAAAGTTTTGGGTTTTAAATTTTAAATTCTTAAAAGGAAAATAGCGTAATACATTCAAGACGGACAAGCCTCCACACGAACACTGATTATTCTATCGACGCAAATCGAAATTTTAGTACCAAAATAATTAAGTTATGATATAAGGAAAATGCTTATCAGCAGCATGGACGTCACAGGCACAAAGAAACAGAGTGACCGTCACACTTCGCTCAGCCACAAACTAAAGCGACATGGGCAAAGGGATTTACCTTCAGGTGTCAAAGGTATTTTGATACTACATTAATCTCGCTAACAAATCCTAACACTGAACAACTATCTAATGATTTCCCACATTCTTTTTGGATTTTGTTTTGCCGCCTACAATTCTTTGTGGAATTAGTCGTGTTTTGCTTCACTAACTTTTTTCCGTGGGATCTTTTAGTAATGCTTATTGGAGTTTCGGAGAGTGCTTACTATCTGATTGATTCAGTTTGTACTCTTGGTGGTAATTTCTTTCAGCTTTATTGAAATTTTTTCATCTTATGTGCTATCAAATTTAGCATGTCTTAGCTTAACTTTCTTCATGGTGAAGGATGCGCATTCATAAAGAGTTGATACAAAATTGGCATTAAAAAGCCAAACTTGTAAATTGTCGTCAAATGAGTTTTCTATGCTTTGAAATCTGCTTCATCAGTCGAACAGCTTGTCTTGGGCTATTTCAGGGGAGTAGAAGTTTTTCATCTTGTTAGTTACACAACGAAATTTCTGATTCTCTTTTGCAATATCGATTTTTTGTCGATTGTTTGAAACTGCTATGTCTGGCCCCTCTAGAGATGAATTTATTTTCAAAATTAAATTCAATTTGAAACTGTTTTTTTATGAAGTATACAACGTTGTAAACTGTAAACTAAGCAAAATAATTTAATTTGAAGTCATAATAAACGAATATGGTGCAGACAAATTTGGCTATATGGATTAACCTGAATATTTACATCCAATCGATAATAATGGTTTCAATTTTTTTGACAGTTTGCAATAAAAACGCATAATAATACATAATAGTGCATAATAAGCTTGTATTACAGTAAAAAAATGATACATCTATTTAATTTGATTTTTTCGAAACATGGGACGATGCACAGGATTTCAAGGCAAATCTTACGTTGGTATCATGTCTCTCTTCTTAATTTCTTTATAGTGTAGTCTCGTTTCAACGCACACACGACTCAGTGTCGTGTGTAGTTTTTTCTTGTCTGTCGGTGGAAGCTCGACTGAAAAATGTCCCCGCTGAGTATCGCGCAGGATAATGAGACGAAGACGGTCTTTCAGCTGGACACATTGGTCTATATATTTCTATTGATTGGTGAACTAATTGTGTTCTGTTCTCTAAGGGTGTAGGTTTTGCTTTACCAACTTTAGTGTACAGAAGGTATGAATTATGGAGAGCAATGTTCAGCAGCTGGAAAAAAACTTTCCTGTAATATTTTTTGATTCGTTTTTTAACCACTGGGTTGTCTGATAAGTGCTGGTCTGCCTTATCAACACTTACCATTGAGTGATTATAGTCGCAGACCACCTTTGGTTTCATCTTTGTTCCTCATTGAGTTTGTACCTCTGATTGTTCTGTGTTGTGAATTGTTAGAAGAAGTGTTACATCCTTCTTGACTTTCCATTTTAGCACCAGGGTATTTCCTTTGCTATGGCCTTTCAACTTGCCTCTTTTCAGAACCGAGTTTTGTAGTAGTTTTGTAGGGGGCATGTTCTTCCGGTTTGCCTACTCTGTTCCATAATAATCTGTCCTTTGAGCAATAAGGAGGCTTGTTAAATTGGGACTAGAGTAATAGTTGCCCATTGTTATGCAGTACCCTTTC
>JACJUY010007508.1:5282-40864 GCA_014220935.1 Platorchestia sp. MABIK
CATATATTTTATGTATATATACGTACATACACATTAAACATACCAAAGTTCAAATTATGTAATTTAAATTACGAATATGAATCATGGAAATAAAAGTAAAGTTAACAAAGCTCGTGTTGAATTAACGAAATCGATATAATTTAATCGGAATAAAAAAAATCATTCAAATGTCAGTTGGAATTACTGAAATTCGAATGAAAATCACTAGATGTCCAAAGAATATTACTAGAATCCAAATATAAATAGTTGAATACTAATTTAATTTCTTCTTTGAAAATGTGACTTTAAAAACGTGAGCATAAAACGGCAAAATCGAGAAGGCGCTGCAGGGGAAATATTTTTGTTACATAAATATACTTTTTGTGAAATGAATGTTTGAGTCAACATCATAAAGGAGTATATCTTGTGAATGTTTCTGACTGCACTGAAATTTTACGGACTGTACGAAGATTTGATTAACTTAACTGTAGAAAATAATACTTGTCGAAGAATAATATAATCATTAGAGGCTATCTATCATCGTTCTGTTGCCAGTGCAAATGTGTGAGTGCATTAGAGTTACTTGCTACTAGAAGAATATATATATGGAAGGATTAAATTTGTGTCATGTGTTTAAGTTGTTACAAAATTGGTTTTGAAACAAAGTGCGTTCACACAGAAGCAAATCGCATATATAAAGACAATATTAATAAAACCTCTGTATGCACGTACAAAGAAATAAAAATAAAGGAAGTCTTGATGGATGCTTTGGTCACATAACATAGCGTTCATATATGACTCATAATTTCATTACTTATATATCAAATGAAAGTAGGCGCTATTTATTATATTCATATCAGCATTCCGTTTGTTTGCGACTTTTTTGGTAAATGCATAAAAAATATCTACCTTACCAATCATATTCTTATATTTATGAAACTGCTTTCAAGGTCAGGGTTTATTCCTTGAGTTTTATTAAAAAGAATTTTCAGTAAATCAAATTAGAAATTCAATATCTTTGCTTCAAAATTTACTGATTTTTCTTTTATTTTTAGGGATTTTCATTAGAATTTCAGTCATTTTTCCTTTCCATCTCCTGAATTTCGATGAAAGTAACATTTATTTAACTTTCCCTCGGCAAATATGAACTTAATTAACTTTTTTCATATTGAGAAATTTCATTTTGTATTTCAGTAATTTTAACTTGAAGTTCACTACATACGATTTGAACTTTACCCAAACTAATTTAAGCTTTAGCAACATCAATATAAAATGTAAATGATGTATTTTTCTAGAGCCAGGAAAAGGTTAAGTTTTCCTGCGAACATAAATCATTCTGAACACTAAAAGGAAGTTTTAATCTTCCGAATACTTCCCCTAAGATTGATTTCCGAGACGTTTCTTCTCCATCGCTGTAATTACGTTTGGACTTGTGCAAATGTTTTTAATTAAATCGCTCCTTCCATCAAAAACAATACCTCCGTTTCAATACTGGAGGTATCTCCCCAACAAAAAACAATACCTCCGTTTCAATACTGGAGGTATCCACCCATCAAAAAACAATACCTCCGTTTGAAAACACTCAGTACTTTTATGTTGATTTTATTCTTACATAGACATACCTTTCTTCATTAAATTTTACTGCTGCCATCCTCACTCGACGGCTGGAGACCCCAGGCTTCTCTTCACGTTACTCACCCTATTTACCATCACTTCTGCCTCACAATTCTTGTAGTTCAGCTTAAAAAATCATGCAAAGACTTTCAGTGTTCCTTCAAGAAAAAAAGATCCCTTGAATTAGTTCCCTTTCATCGCACATCTATCCAATGCTCCATTTTTTGCAAAAAAAAATCATAGGTGCTATTTCTTTTATTGATGGTTATCCTTGTTTATGTATTATTCATAAGTCAAAGGAAAATGAACTCTTCTCAAACTCAGTTTGAGATTTACTCGATGTGTGGGAACCAGGTTGATGAATTGAAAAAACAGTGCAGGAGGACAGGTTAGGATATTTTGGGGCTGGCGCATCGTGCAAAAGAAAGACTCAAACAACAGAGTACAGTACATGCTGTCATTCAAGTATGCTATGCCAGCTCAGTGAACAGAAAAATATGTTTGTCTTGAGCTCCCTTCATACATGTAGAGTAAATTGGGCACAGACGACGACATCTCTGCTCTGTTAGTTCAAATTGTTCTTGAATGAGGGGTTATGTGCTAGGATTTTGCAGATGTATGTCTATTTATTTATTTTTTTTTCAGCGTGTTTTAAGTTTGCCTATTTTCTTTCATGTTTTAGTTCCGAAGATGAAATTTTAATCTTCCTTAACGTTCTAAACTTCAGTGACGAAATTTTATCCTCTGTAACGAATTTGTATTTTCCGCACCACTGGTTCTCCTTTTCATTCAAAAATTGTTATTGATTCCCTAAAAATTAAATTGAATCTCAAAGCATTGACTGCAAAAAATTTTGAGATTAATTTACTGAAAATATGTTCCGTATTGGAAGATAGAAACGATAATTCCTAGTTTTCTTCTCATATCTCGACTTTATGTGCTTCTTTCCCATAACTGTTTTCTTCTATCTTTCTCATATTAAACGTTGTTTTCATTTTCATAAGGTTTTATTCGTTCCTCATTAGAGTTCTTCCAGCTCTGACGACAGAAGAGCCCGTCAAATGCCGCACTAACGTATTGTTGAATTATTATGAAGACTAGAAAACCTGACGGCAAACATACACTGCGAAAATATATCTCTCGGTAAGCATTTTTATACTTTTTGGAGATTTGGCGAGCAAACATGACGATTATCTTACAACAAATTAACCATTCGTCCATGTCTGCGTCCTCGTCTTCTAGCCCTGCGACTACGAGAGATGTCTGCACTGCATGGTTTAATAAACAAGCGGCTTTATATCAAGAAAGAGGTAAATTTTATATATTCACTAAATATAGAAAGAAACGAGTAATTTTACTTTTTTTCTCACAAAGAGAGTGAAAAAGCATTCAATGATTAATTCGAGGGATTACACAATGTTTTTAAATGATGATCAGACCACATTAACTGGTCCAAATATCAGGTCAGTAAAATAATTAAATCTTATCTGCTCTAAAATTAATAAAGCAAGACCTTAATCATGGAAAATTATGTGAATTAATACTGAAAATGTACATTGATAAGGAACTGACAACGAAAAATTGTGGATAGGCTAAGCTATGCATGACTACGTATCAAAACATTCAGCATAAAAAGGAAAACCAACGTATCTAAGAAAATCATGATAAAATGCGCTTTGGGTTATAAAAAATCCATCTTCAGGCCTCTGAAATATAAGAAATCAACGTGTGAAACGTGCTAACGTTTAACGTGTTAAACTCTTATTCTTCTGAATGAACCAAAAATAAAAAATTTACTTTAAAAATACAATAATAAAAACTACAGAAAATATCAACAAACTATGGCAAGTTTTACCGCTGGGTCACACTCATTTATTGACGGACGGTTTTTTAAAATGTACATCGACTCTAAAATGCGGAGACCAGAAAAATTTAGGGTTGAATCCAGAGTTTTGAAACAATGTTCTCTAATATACAAGTTGGATGGCTTGCTCAGGTTATTGCCAGTGCGAAAGGAGACTCCCTTGTGACGTACACACCTCACAAATAATCGAAGCCCAGTGCTACCAATGTAAGACCGTTCGCAGCGGTCACCTGTACCGGGTGGCCCAGCGAAGTGTGGACTCAATTTCATATTAAATTTAAACACATTTCCCGACTACTAGATTATTTGTATTTATTACAGATTTATAGAATTCTAATTACTAATTTATTTAGTAATTTAGAATTTAGATTCTAGATTACTAATATTCTATACATTTTCTGGAAAATTTTAGTTACACCCATGGCAAAGACTTTAAATGAGATCATTGAAACGCACTTTCATTAGGGGCTATTACCTGCTAAGATTTGCAAGGTTTTAAAAGGGTTTGTGAGTCACTCTGGTGTATCCAAGGCAGTAAAAAGGTTCAGAGAGACTGGTAGCTGCTGACCAAAGGTCAGGAGCGCCCCAGAGAGGTCCGTAAGAACCAAAAACTCATTGAGAACATGAGAGAAAAGTTGTGACGGAATCCTGGAAGAAGCACCAGAAAACTTGCTAAAGAGTGTTGGGGTTTAGTCGCTTGTTCAAACCGAATGCTGACCTAATTACACTTGCTGCATTTGTTGGAGTTCCAGCCACCCCTTATACTTCCGAACGATACGGGATTTAACAGGAATTCATTCTTAGACTTTAATTTTACAGACAGAAGGTATCGCGTTTAGGCAAATAATTGAGTACACAGAATTTGCAGCATAGAAGTCACATCCATTAAATTCAGATCCCGTCCCAAGAATAAATAATATTAGAAGATAGTTCACTCAATTGGGTAGCACGACCGAAGCCCGAAGAAGAAGCAAGTAGAACAAACAGCGATCAGGCATCAGCTACGGAACAGGCTTCTTGAGGTGTCGACCACAAGGGCGCCTAAAAAGAACGGACTAATTAAGACTCTAAACTGTAACTAAGTTAAATATGCGACAACGGGAACTAAATCTTATTTCACAATATTTAAAAGAAATTAGCAAGGCAGTGCGAACTTTCTATTTACCTGGGTCGGAAGACATCTATGAGAGATTGAAGGTAAGAAGAACCGATACCAAGAGGTCACGTCGCAAGAACAGAAAGAAGTAGGATTCTGATGTCAGTAATTCGGATTGATTATTTTGGGAATCCCTGACAAAGAGGCACATGTTAGCCGTTCAACAGTCCAGAGGGTGCTGGTAAGGGATCTTAATTAAGGTCAAGCCCTACAAAATTACCAAACGACAAATTCTTTCTGATGCCACAAAGAAGAAGTGGTTCGAAATATCAAAGATTCTGCTGAATAAGCTCTCTGATGTCGCGCAGCCACAAGTTCTCTGGACTAATAAGAAATTATTTACTGTTCAGGCCATACACAACAGCCAAAATGATCAGATTTGGATTAAATCTAAAGATTCAGTGTCTGTTGAACGTCGAACTTCATTTCGGAGACAAAAACCAGCTTCGGTAATGGTGTGGGCAAGGGTTACGTCCACAGGTCTCAAAAACCCCTTTTGTTTTTATCGAGGCTGGTGTCAAAATCAAGCAACATGTTTATGTGAACATGTTGAAGGAGGAAGTTGTTCCTTGGTGAGGAAAGTCACCGAAAAAGAAGAAATTACACTTCAACAGGTTGGAGCAACCTCTCACACAACCAGATTGGTCCAGGCCTGGTGCAAAGACAATTTCAAGTCGCATTGGCCCAAGGAACCATGGCCTCCATCTTCTCCTGATTTAAATTCAATGGACTTTGGGATAAGGTCTATTTTGAAGCAGAAGTCCTGCGCTCTATTCCACTCAAGTGTGGAGGTTCTGAAGCAAAAACTGACCAAATCTTGGGCAGAATTTGACGACAAAACTGTGCGTGCCACGTGTGATCAGGTGATCCCTCGTCTCCGCCAGGTTATCAAGGAGAAAAAAGGATATGTTGAGTAAATCTTGGATGTTATTAAAGACTACACATTTCACTTTTATTTTACACATGAGTTGTTTTGATTGACCTTCATATAACTGAAAAAACTAACTTTTATTTGTTCACACTTCGCTGGGCCACCCGGTATATTGAAATACCACTGAGGTGCGCAACATCAAATCTGAAGCATCCCTTCGTTTGAAGTATAATCCGATTTTCCTATTATTTTTATACATGGACAAGGATTTATTTGAGGAAAAAATCGAACTGTTGACAATACTTCAATTTTCATTTTCTCTGTACGGGTTCCTATGTATAAAAGGTAGCTGAAAATACAATCTTGATCTCGACATGGTGAGAATTCTTGGCTTCGCAGTGAACTTTCTATCTAAAAATTTTCGTACATTTCCAGTAAAAATATTCTTCGGGTTATTATATTTGAACAGAAATAATTATGTAAAAATTCATTTCTAAATGGAACAATTTGTAAGGCGGTGAAATTTTAAAAACTCTGTGAATTAATTTTACTATCCCTGAAATTCAATCTTTTGCAAAACTATTGCTAAAAAAGTTCGTACACAATCCCGTAAAAGTTGCTTTTCAAAACACTGAAGTCGTGAATTTGTTTTCAGCTCTTGTGACTTTCACATCTAAAAAACAATTCACTTTTATTTCTAGTTCACATGCGAATTTAATATTCCTATGACATTGATTTAAATACTGAAAGAACTGCTCAGAATCACGGCTGTTTCTGAAACGGATAAACGTATCTTCAAGACATCACCGATAAAACACGCGTTGAAAATTACCTGGACATGGATTCAAAAACTTTTCTTCAAAATTGTTTAAGAAGATATTAGCTATAAAACAGATCCCATAGGCAAACCATCAACTTGCTTATCAATTTTGTTATTAAACTTGGAAAATGAGTCCTTAAGTGTTAGCTCAAGTAATTTCTTCAGCGTTGTTTTGGAGCAGCGAATCTTAACCTGTGGGGAATTCCCCACTGGTGGGGAATGGCGGAGTTGCCAGGTGGGGAATCTCGTGCATTTGTTTCCACCCACAAAAAATCGATAGTATTTCAAAATCTAATACATTGCATCCAAATGTTGACTTACTTTACAACTCACAAGGATTTACAGATTATATTAAGAACACAAACAACCATAATGAAGTATTGTATGTCATGTATCACAAATAAGTAAAAGGAAGAGGTTGTGGTGGGGAAAAAAGGTTAAAAAACCACTGTTTTCGGTAAACCTTCATGGACTATTGAGGGTTCTGCAATTTTTTTTTAATCATAAATAATGGATATAGCCTTGTTAACTGGTACGTGCATTGGTAGACTATGATTGAAAATCCAAACTATACATAACCACAGGATTTGCATTGACAATAGAATTAAAAGATTTAACTCATTCAAACCAATTGTTTAAAAGGTTTTAGCTTGATACTGAATGAGACAGGTACGGAATTAAAGCTTTACCTAAGAGGAGATGTTTTGATGATACGCTTATAATTTTCAAAAACAACAGAGATACCGAGCAGTTCTTTCAGTATTTCAATCAATGTCATAGGAATATCAAATTTACATGTAAACCAGAAGTGAACTATGAATTGACTTTTTTGGATGTTAAAGTTACCTGAGCGGAAAATAAATTCACGACTTCAGTGTTTCGAAATGAAACTTTCACAACATTGGGTGCGAACTTTTTAGCAATATTTTTTCCACAACATGAAATTTCAGGGATAGTAACAGTTTTTCACCGAGCTTTTGAAATATGATCGATTTCCAAATTGTTCTATTTTGAAATGAATTATTCACAAAATTATTTCTGTTCAAACAGTTATCCGAAAAATTCTTTTACTAAGGAGTTGCGAAAATTTTTGGGTAGAAAGTTCACAGCGAAGGCAAAAAATCTCACCATGCCGAAGTTAAGCTTGTATTTTCAGCTACCTTTTATCCATAAAAGCCCGTAAAGAAAAATTGGAAATTGAACCATTATCAATAGTTAAGAGGTTTTTCCTCAAGTAAATCCTTGTGCGTGTTTCAAAAATGATAGGAAAATAGGGTCATACCTCAAACGAAGAGATACTTCGGATTTGATGTGGCGCACCTCAGTTGTTTATGTACGTGTGACCGCTGTGAGCGATCTTACATTGGTAGCACTGGGCTTCAATTATTTGTGAGGTGTGCACAACGCAGAGGAGTCTCCTTTGGCACTGGCAAAAATCTGACCAAGCCATCCAACTCGTCCATAAGAGAACATTGCTTATATCTTTAAAAGTACAAATTTCAAAATTTTGGATTCAGCCCCAAATTTGTCTGATCTCCTCATGTTAGAGTCGATGTTCATTTTAAAAACCCGCCCGTCAATAAATGAATATGACCTGTCAATGAAACTTTCTATTTTTGATTGAAATTTTCTACAGTTTTTTGTTTTATTCTTGTCTTTTTTGATGTTAATGTTTTATTGGCGTTACTATAGGGTGAGGTCTACCGCCATATATCGCCTACACAGGTGCAGTTTGAGATGTACAAATTAAGTGTTTATCGCTAAATTAAATGTATGGAAATAAGAAAATCCATAAGTAACCTAACCTAACGTAATCTAACCTAACCTCCCGCTATAGTACTAGCTAGAGGTATATCTCATGCTAACCTCCCGCTATAGCAGCCCTGTTTTATTTTCGGTTAATTTAGAAAAGCTATATTTTAAATTTATTTTAAATATGGTGATCAAACGATTTTTTTGTATTTACTGGGCACTGAAGATGGATTTTATAATTCGAAACGTTTGTTTCTATGATGATATTCTTAGCTTCGTTGGTTTTTCTTTTTATCCTATAAGTGAGATTTTCTAGAAATCAGCCTATTTCATCCAAAATTTTCAGCTAGTTAAAAAGTTATTCATTAAGGCTGAGAGTTAAATTTAGTTAAAAATTAACTCTAAGCTAACACATATTTTATTTCAATGAATGACAACTGAGTTTGGCCCATAGTACAGTGACTGAAAGAAGGAAAGCTTGTTCCTTTCTCCCTTTTCTCGTAATATGCTTCTAGATTTCAGTCACTTTTCAAAAATCTGACGGAGAATATAATGGTCTTCGTGAGTGCAGCTCGAGATGACAATCTCACTCAGAATATAACTGTTTTCGGCGCAGTCTTCGGGGTTTGGCGTTCGGGAGAACTGCAGCTCTCACCGGTTGAGAACACTTCCGTCAGGTCAGCGGTAGGTAAAATCCAAGTTGAGCCAGAAGAATACTGGGTATAAAATCGATTATTGATTGAGGATATGAACATTCACATTATTAACACTTTGACCGCGGCAGGTAAAATTGAAGTATATTATTCAACTCAAATTTAAAGTCAATTGCAGTGAGCAACGTTGAAAATAGCCAGCATTCACTGGAACGAGCCTTCATTTAATTTTGATCGAGTGTTTGAAAATTGAGTTTGTGACTACTCGTCGGGCAGCAGCATTTTTAAAATCCTTTTCAGGTCCACCAGTGGCTCACATCCAGTCAAAGTATTAATTTAACTTTCAGGTTCGAGCTGGAAATTATTTTCGAATTATTTTACTCAAATGAACTCGCATCGGCCATTTCAAATATTCTATGCAATGTTGTGAGACAAACTTCGCCTTAAAATGTTTTGTGACACCATCTACATTTCATTATGGAGTAAAAATTTTGATTGCATGTATCGTTTTCTCACCAGTAGTTACATGTCTTCAAGTCTACGTAAATCAATGTGCGATTATTGAGATAAAACACCATGCAGGGAATCACCTGAGAGAAAACACCATGAAATGCCTCGTTTTTATCTCTTTGGTGATACGTTGAAACAAAAACTAGACATTTATGTGCATTTGTTTGAGGCAAGGCTGGAAAGTCTAAGCCTACTTGGTGACCGTATAAATAATTATTAAAGCGTTTCTGCACAATTCATTGAAAATATAGGGTAAAAAAATGCTAAATTTTAATAGGTAATATAACATGACTCAATTCAGCGACTCAATTGACTCAATTTTTCCTAGGTTTCGTTGGCGTTGCTTTCGTCGTCGTGGTAACTCTGGTACTATTGCCTATTATAAAGTGTACTATTTGCATCTAAATTTTAGGGAAAAAAGTAATGACTCTGAATTATCTCATTTATAAGGCACAACAAAATTCATTGAGAACGTGCCCGTCTAGTAATCTCCAGAACTAACTGTGGGATAGCGCACACGATGGCGGTTTGGACTGGACAGAATCCGGAGTTTCAGGATTAAGGTTAGATTTATGAATTAAAAGAATTGAAGAGAATGAGTTATAAATTTATTATTAATTTGATATTAGTATTAATATTTTTCTTTTTAAATGAGTTCATTGGCAGCAGCAAATTCTGCTCAGCATTGGGTTAATTAGGTGCTGTGGTAAAGGGCTGAATGTGTTTTTACACTTAACAGTAACTCTTCCTAAACACCTTGAAGACAGGGTATATAAAGAATGTTAGTAAACCGTGTAGAAGTCCTATCGATCGTCAAATATTTTCCTACGGTTGCATGAAGAGTTTAATTTTTAAATTTAATATTGCAATGAGAGCAGAAGGTGTTTTTGTTTTTTTCGGTCGACAATTTAGCCCTGTCCAGTTTACACTATTTTCGAGAAGATACATCATCGACAGCGTCATGAAAAATTTCGTCGGTTACGATTGGTAAAAATGTAAATTTGTCAGGAGCTGATGAGAAGAATGCGGTGCATAAGGAGGTCACTTCAACGACTTTTTAAAATTGATCCGATTCGTTTGAAAGTTTGCCAGTATATGTATTTGTTGAAGAGAAACATATTTTACCCATGTAACTTTTTCGATTTACCCCTTTTTTTTAATACGAAATATTAATTTTTTGGGACATTTTTATGGATATTTCAATAAATAGAAGTCATTGAGTTTTTATGCTAGAACAAAACCAAAGACAGTTTTAGATTCCTTGAAGTATTAGAAACAAAGCAACAGTAGAAAATTTTCCATTTTCAACTTATCGTTTTTATATATCAGATTTAGAAAAAAGTTGACTAATAAAGGAGAGTAATTACACAGAATCCAGTAATAGGAAGAATTGTGCGTTTATTGCGATAAATGTCAGAACGACATTTGAACGAGATGCATTAAACCCTAGAACTAAAGGCAACGAAAACTATAAACTCTTCAGAGCCGGACTTCAGGAAGACAGGCGGGCGTTCGACTTGCGGTCTGCGACTGTGCCGTCATAGGAAGCAGGCACCGTGCTCTCCAAAGAACTCGTGAGCCTCAGGACGTGCCGAGAAGCGAAGTCAGGCGAGTAGACGGGTGAGCGGTGCAGTCAGCAGCAAGGAAGGCGCCTCAGCCTCTCATCTTCCGTCGGTTCGGTCCTCAATAATAGGGAAGAGCAGCGAAGCGAACGAAATGTCACCGGCGCCCCAGCGTTGGTTGCAGGGGAGATTCCGCCGGCGATGCAGAATGAAGGCTGTCTAGGCTTAGTTGCAGAAGTATTAAGCTGATGGAACAAGTTTGCTGGTTGGAGGTTAGAGGCGATCTGATCTGCCATCGAGAAATTTAGCGACGTAAGTTTGGCTTGGCTGAAATGGTGCATTCATCTTGTCGTATTCATAGAAAGTAAGCTACAGTTCAAACCAAAAACAAGCCACCGCTAGAGCTGGGTTGTAGAATTTGTTGCAGATCAATTAAATTTAATTTGTTAAATTTACCGCAATTAAATTTAATTTTAAGTTCTGATGTGCTACTTCAGGTTTATAATTAATCTAATTTAGTCATAAAATTAAGTGCATGAACTAGAAAGCTTAAAGTTAATAAACGATTAACGGATACAAGAGATCCTGTAAATTTATTGTACATCAGATATTTTATCACCAAGTAAAATGTACACTAATTTTGAATTTTTAGCATGATAAAAAAAAATGATTCGTAAAATTTGGGAAAAAGCTACTGTAATTTTGTTCGCAATGCCTTAAGGATTCCAAAACTCTCTTTGTTTTTTTCCTAGCATGAAAACTCACCGACTTCGATTCTTTTGAATGTTGAAAATTAGAGGTTTTGGGTATAAGCTGAAAACAAAATTTTTTGTTGAAATGTAATATAAGGACAATTTTTGTAACCGACTGCTGTTTTCATTTTTATTTCGAAATCTCCATGCATAACTTCATATTCACACTGTGAATTGTACTTTAAAAAAAAATTTACACATTATGAAATTTTATATTTATAGTCTGATTCTCATGAAATTTGACTATTATATGTAACTTTTGAAAAAAAACACAGTTTATTCTATTCATTTTTTTGATTCAGGCCTTGACTTTTTGAAAAAATTGACATGTTGGTTTTTTAGTTCATTTTTATTGATTTTTCAAATGAATAGAACTCATTGAGTTTTTATGCTAAAACAAAACCAAAGACAGTTTTAGAATCCTTGAAGCATTGTAAACAAAGGGACGGTTTCAAATTTTCCATTTCCTGTTTTGTTTTCTTTTTATATGAGATCGAAATGGGGTCGAAAATTCAGGATTTTTGGTCCCCTTACACACCCGTAGGGGGTGTTAATCTAGTGTCCGTAGCGCCATAAAATTTTAGGACCAAGTAGTCCACCACCTAAGGGTCCTTTTTCAACAACAAAACAAAAAAAGCTCGCCGGACCTACAGGGGCCTGGCAGGGGCCTGAAGTGTCCCCCATAATAAGCCAAATGTTAGCAGTTCTAATTTTTATAATTGTAGAGATCCCGATTACTTGAACATTGCATTAAAGCATCTTGCACCAGCTGCAAATTTCAGTGGCGCATTTATTTCATCAGGTAAACAATACTCTCACTGCAGCCCACTTAAAAAGAGAATGTCAAACACCGGCTACCTCCAAGTCCACTTTCGATATCTTCCAACGCTTCAAAAATTAGGCTCATAATTGAGCAACTTTTAAAATTGATCTCGCATGTATAGTTAGCGGCGAAATTATTCGTACACCCTCGTCTTTCAAAACTTTCTAGAATTACTCAAAAACTATTGTAGCACAGGCTGCCACAGGCAGTGTACTCAAATGGTAGATTCACCTCAATAAAGTGTCATACTACTCACTGTATGAATAATTTGGTTTTATCGTGTTTCTAAAGTTCAGCTTGGTAATTTTTTCATAAATTAAATATTGTTCTAGAAACTTCGTATTATGTGCTTCATACCCTGTGAAAATCTTATGCCTGTGGGAAACGAGAACAACAAAAAACTCTTGTCTAATAATGTTGAAAGTTAGACTATATGTGGCTCAAGCCCCTTGTGCGCACTCGTCATTACTACCATGAATGAACTAGAACGATCATTGAAAATAGAGCTGCTTTTCACCATGGCAGATGGGCACTGCCTCCTTCATGCAGTGCCTCACCAACTTGACACACAAAATGGAATTACCATTCCATAAAAACAGCCGTCAAAACCGAGAGCATAGCAAAGGAAAACACTTCCGCAAATTTTCTTGACAAGAAATGCAGTGAACTACATAGGCTCCTAAATAAATTCGTTGACGAAAAAAATTTTACCCATGCTGCCAGAGACCTAATACCACAAATCATATCAAATGTGATAAGTAAAAAATTCTCATCTATGATGAAAAAGACCATGATGTTTGGAGAACAACAGTCGACCCCTCACCAGAATTATCGACTAATAACCCTCCGTTAATGCATCAACGAAATGACGACCACCACGGTACGCTTGTTGCACAAGACAAAAACCACATCATCTTCATGATGTGGTTGCACGGATATCACATCATCTTCATGACAAATTACTGCTGCCCAGTTGAATGGAAGTCTCTAAAATGCACCTGACGCTAGACTTGACATCTTGGGCAGCACTGAGAAGATCAACGAATCCACGAAACAGTCCCTACCAAAAAATAACTTTGCTGCAAATAATAAGCGCCATAATATAGGAAATACAAAATTAAACATTTCAATGCTCTTAGCGTCATTGATAAACTGGATGACATTAGAGTTATGTTGGTAGAGTAATGCTCGTCATAGCCGTGTGGCTTTAGGACCTGCATCCGTGAGGGCAACGAGGGTTCGAGTCCCGGCGCTGGTGGCGATTTTCTCCGTTGGGTATAGGAGAAAAAATTCTAAGCACAATCACCACTCTACCCAGGTGTCTTAAATGGGTACCGGTCTTGACCGGGGGAAAGCGTCATGGCGTCCTGGTGTTAGTTATAAGGCATTTGAAAAACCAATGTACTAGGTGATTTGCATCAGGCTTGAATTGGAAATAAAGCATCTGTAGATCCAGATGTTTGGTCACAGAAGACATTGACATCTTACGTGTTTCCGAGACATCACTGAGAGAAATTTTTGAGACACCTGTGTGTCTCACACGGTTATTCGAAATATTTTGATACACAGTAGAATATTTCCGTTGACCACATATTAAAGTGTTTGAGTTAAAATACACATTCACGTTTCAAACGGCTAAAGTTTTTTGTAGAAAACCAAACTGTGTTCAGATTTTGTGAATGAAGTACAATTCTCTTAAAAACCCAAATACCTTCACTGATTTTTCTTCTAATTCTCAGACGTTCTTAGACGTTGTCTTTACATTAGTGTACTCAATGACCCGTCTGATAGAGTGAAATATTTATGTGGAATAAAATTGATTTACGTTCAAGTGTGTCATGGTTGACACACCTAAGTGTGTCGTATAAGCCCATGACACATGAAGGTGTCTCGGTTTTGGGACAAATTTTTCTCAGTGACGGTTTGATTCACGAACCCAAAGTTTATTCTTCAATATTCCCGATTACGTGTTGTACAGCATGATGGCGTTAAAAATAACTGAAGTAGTGGATGTTGTATTTTCGTGAAAGAAATTGATTTTTCGTCTTTACTTCTTGCGAATGAAGTCTGCGAAGGCATAGAAATAGTTTGGTTAAAAGTGTAAATAAATAAACATAAATCCCCATCATTCTCGGCAACTTTTACCGGCATCCATTGGCTCCCCTACACACAACACTGGAGTTCATTGAGAAAACTTTCTAATAAATTCTACCGATAAAAAAATCGTTCTTTGCTTTCCGGGATTTCAACATTGACTTAACGGAATAAAAAAATCAGCTTATTAAACTCTTGTATAAACTAAACCTATCACAAATGGTCAAATGTTTAAAGAGTAGTGACTTACCGCTTGAAAAGTTACTTTTCAGCGGAGCTTTTTCGTGAAAAATTACTTAATAGGTCAGCTGAATATCAGAACGTGATGCAATCTGACGATGTTGGCATATAGGTTTCAATCTATAACGAAAATTTCGCAGCAGCTATCAATGAATGCGCACCTTACATCACCAAAAAAAACATTGCCAAAACGCGCTGTTTGGATTACTGAAGAAATTAAAGAGTTGAGCAGAAAGAAGAAAACTTACTTAGGAGAATACAAAGAAAATAGATCAAACAGTACTGTATAAAAGAGATATAAAGAACATGAAAAGTTCTTCGGAAGAAAATCATACAAGCAAAACCAAACTCCCTTTCACCAGGAACTATTAACGGCAAAAAATAACCCAAAACGATCATAGAAAATCATTAGTGAAGTGGCTCAGTATAAAAATTTTGACGTAATATGTAATTTTGAAAACACCTTGGCAACCGCTAAGGATTTCAACACATTTTTGCGTAAGTAGGTGCTCAAGTTTTCGATCTAGGATCTAAAAACCAATTCAAATCAACCCTCAGCTGGAAATTCATGTCCTACTGCTTCTTCATGAGCTGGTGTCTGGGGGTGACCACGTCCGGTCGATTTACCAGAGTTACTAAATATCCTATACTCATTAGAAAACACAAAGGCAATCGGACATGATGGTATCAGCCTTCAATATATCAAAGACAACTTCCCAGTCACAGCACCATTGATTCGTTTGATAATTAATACATCAATAGCTACTAGTAAGTTCCCCAACCAATGGAAACATTCCATAATTACGTCATTGCATAAAGCTGGTGACATAAATACAGCATCAAATTAAATGCCCATTAGTCTTTAACCTGTCCTGTCCAAAATATAGGGGAAAGTGATAACAAATTAATTGTCTTCTCACGTGGACGATTCAAATTTACTTCATCGAAATCAATATGCCAATAGGAGGAACACTATAGGCATATTGACGCTCTGCTTAACCCTAGAACGCCAAATTGTATTTCGTGCAACGGCCACGCTACTCATGGGCATATTATACCTTATTTTGGAAAATAAAAATATCATAATAAATTTGGAATTATATTTTTAAAAAGCAGCAAAATGAAATTTAAGGTATCAAGGTTTGATTTAAACCTTCAAATGATTAATAATTTTATGTAGGAATGAATTTAGGAAAAATGTAAGATAATAACGAATATCCTTTGAGAAATCTAAACAGGCTGGAAAAATCATTTCAGAAAAAAAACTAGACCGCCAACTGTTATCAAAATTTCACAGGAGCCAACCCAGGTTAATGGCTTCTGATCCCAGGGAGTATCCAGCTCACAGACTTGGCGCCAACCACGGCGCCAACTGTCGCAAAGAGAAAGAGAAAATATTATTAATAGATACACAAAAATATAGCTATTTCGTGTTATAATATAAATTTTAAATTCATGAATGTGCTTGCTAATGACTGCTAAGTGATATGCATCAACTATTCACAGCAAAATAATGGTTTTAGATATTTATCTTAAACATTTCAACTTACCTCAGCGTTATACACAGTCGCTGCAGATGGCGTAGTAGTGGTCGGAGCAAACAGGCTTCTTACATTGGCGACACCTGAACCAACCACGTCTTCTTGGCTGTGTTATAAGTGCACTTGCAACAGCGCACTATCTTCTCTTTGAACTATCCTGATGGTAATTCTGGAGCTCCACCAACGAAAGTGGGGTTCAAATTGCACACATGTGAAATTGCCAACTTCACTTGACGATGTCGAGTCTGGACGTTCAGCCTAGTCTCAGCGTTTGCCTTGATGAATTGCAACACCAACTCCTCCGTAGAAAAACTCTCACTTTAGGGAGTTTCACCATCACCGCACATGTTCTTTTGCTGAATAATCCAGGAATTTATCCCTGCAACAGTCAAGATACCATAGGAAACGCACAGTGCCCAGCTCGATGTTTTTCTGCTGCATATGTATTGTACACCCATTTGATCAAATGTGTCCACACCACTTTTGGTTTTGTTGTAAAATTCTACTATCTCTGGCTTCCCATTCTCCGACACAGACCGCTGAGTGTGCACTGAGGACATGGGGAGGACTGTCTTCTTTACAGTAGATGTGTTTGGGACGTAGGACACTACAGGAATGTCACTTGTGAAGAGAAAGGCGCTACTTCTTGGTATCCTTTTGCTGTTGTCCCTCATTTCGTCAGGGATTTCTTTCGTATTCCTCCTCACTCTCCCCACCAGTGTCATTCCACAGTTGTGCCGGAGATCCTCAATGAGGGGCGCAGAGGTGAACCAGTTGTCTGTTATGACATTCCAGTTCGTGTGGTGGTAGGGTTGTGTCAGGTATAGGGTCAGGGTGTAAGCGAGATTTTGCCCACCATTCAATTAGTATCTTAACTTTCCTAAGTGTGGAAATCCTATCATCTTCTATTATAAATAATCACATTAATAGTTTTAGTAAACACTGAAATCTATTCCACTTCCTACAATGGAAAAGAAATATTGGAAATAAGGGAAATATTATCCATCACTATAAACACACTCGTAGCGCTAACACTAAACATGGGTATATGATACCCTTTAATACAGCTGCACAGTGAATCTAAACATGGGTACGACATACCCTATTCGTATCTACTCAAAAATCCCAGATTCAGAGTAGAGCGACATACCCACCACCTATCACGCCTCGACATACACGGAAGCTATAAGGAATATGGGAACTCTCATATTGCAAGTATTACATTAGATGAGTGTTACGTCAGTTACGCAGGGCATATGATACCCAAGTTTAGCGTTCTATCACTGAACCCATGTGATACCCATGTTTAGCGTTCTATCACACTGAATATCACGTAAAAAAAATACCGTGATACCGATAAAAATATGTTGCTCTCTTGCTGCTACTCGATCTCTCCAAAGCGTTCGATAGCGTCGAACATAATCGCCTTATACGGAAAATGTTGAATTTAGGAGTTGATACGCAATGATTTAAAAGCCACTTATCAAATTGGTCTCATGCAGTCCTTATTGATAATAAATTGTCCCCATTCATTCTTCAAAATAACTTTGGTGTTCCTCAAGGATTCATTCTTGGCCCGCTATTGTTTTCTATTTTCATTAAGGATTTCCCTCCAATGCCTTCTAACACTTGAATTTCTATGTATGCATTTGATGTTCCAATTTCAATGACAAGTTCTGTATCGGAAATACCACAGACACAAATTAAGGCTGAAACCCTATTGATCAACCTTAAATCATGGTATGACCAAAATGGTCTCAAACAAAATGCGAGTGAAACGCAATTCATCATTTTTGGGTCCAAAGACGCAATCAAGAAAATTCCAAATCTTACTCTAACAATTGGGAATGATGAAATTAAGCCATCAGACAAAGTAAAAAAATTCAGGTTTCTGGTTCGATAGAAACATGTCCTTCAAATCCCACGTTGAGAAAACTTATCACAAAATTAACGGAACTTTCATCTTTTTTCATCGAATGGTTTTCTTTATTGTTTGCTCGACGAAAAATCCAGATTATTGGCCATTCGATCTTTAGTTTTATACCATATTGACTATTGTGGCCTAGTATGGGGAATTATACCTCAATATCTTCAAAAAGAATTACAAAAATGCATGAATTTCGCTGCCAAGGTGGTATGCAAAGGTAAATTCAAATGGAGTGATCACGTAGCACCTCTCCTAAATAGTCTAGGCTGGACTCCTATTCGAGAAATGTTTCTCGTGCACAAAGCCCAGTACATATTCTCCTCTTTATTTCTTCTTCTGAGCAATGCTGAAAAAGTGCAATTTTATCCCCCACCATCACCAACTTAAAGGAAAAGCCGAATAGGAAACGTAATATCTTAATCAACTACAATTCATCTAACATTGGGCAGAGAGCTCTGTCAATATCAGGCGCCTTACTAAGGAACAAACTTCCCCAGAGTATCAAAATCCCTCAAACGTTAAGAGAATTTAAAACAAAAATAGCTCGTTGTCTTGCGTCTACACAATAATTGTAAGCTTCGGTAAGTACTGGAAAAGTGATTACGAATTTTTATCGCTAATCATCCTATTTTTCGTTACATTATACCACATGCACTACATTTTCTTGGTATGTGTTTGCAATGGGATTGTTTGTTTGCGAATAATTACTAAATACGCGAACAAAAGTTTACAACACATTTCAAGACATACATACATTAATCCTTCGTTGCATAGCCGTTATTATCAATTATGGCTTCGAGACGCTTAGAGTAGTTCACTACCAGCCTTTTACAAGTTTGGGGTGTAATCTTATTCTATTCTTCAATGCATATTTCTTTAAGTTCAGTGATGCTAATGGGACCTCTCTTCTGATTCTTCAAATTCGATTCCCTCTGCAAATTTCGATCGGGTTCATGTCCGGAGCTTGACTTGGTCAGTCTTGGGCGTTGCGATAAGTAAAGTGATAATACGATAAAGCGATAATATCGCTTTAACAGAAAATTTATCGTTTATCGCAAGACTGGAAAAATGTATCGCTTATATTTATCGCTTTCAAATTTTCCGTGAGAAATCCAGCGATAAAGCAGAAGACGAAAAACTGTTTTGGCGGAAGGTTACAGACTCATTGTTACGCGGCCAACTGATGCGACCAGCGCCTGACAGCCCGCGCTTCTGTTGTCACCAGGGTTGCCCGATTGTCTTTTTTAAGCCAAATTTCCGAAAATTAGCTTTTTTCAGTCAAAATTCTGGCTCTTTGGAACCTTATTTGATTTATTACGGAAAATTTTATCTGGAAATCCTGATTGTCATTGTTTCTTTGAATAGTCCCCCAATTGGACGCACCTGATCTCAGCTCTGTATTTCATAGTGCTACCAGAGATCAAAAATTTTTAGTGTGTAATAACGTGTATATACCTAATTTTTATTTTCTATGGCTATCGTAACTAAATATCTATACCATTTACAAGTTGATTTGCTCCAAATGAATTTTGATTTGATCCTCGCGAAATTAGAATTGCTCCAAGTGAATTTTAATTTGCTCCTCGTGAAAATAGAATTGCTCCAAGTGCAATTCGATTTGATTCTAGTGAAAACAGAGTTGCTCCAAGTGAATTTTAATTTGCTCATCTTGAAAATAGAATTGCTCCAAATGTTTTTTAGATTGCTATAGTTTTAATATCGGAATTGCGGAAATTTTTTCAGCTTGCGTATTTAAAATATTTAAAACACTACATATTGTTATATATTGTAGAATTAAAAGGGCGATTTTTGAGAAATCTAATACGTACAATGAAAAGAAGAACCAATATAAAAGGGAACATTCTTTTAATTGCAAACGTTTCGGAATCTATGATTCCATCATCAGTGCTGTAAAATAAGAAACGATAAACAATAATGAACAAATTGCGGAAAACTATGGATAAGAAATTAATATCACTATACCTACATAGAAAAAAAGTTATGCCTAACCATTAATAATAAAAACACAATTTCTCCTAAACATTCGGAACAATAGGCACACCTACACCTAAATTCTAGCAATCAAACCAAACCACAATAACATCTGCACAAAGTAACAGAACTGCACACATACACACACATTCAAACACACTCATATTTACACAGTTGGGGCAATATTTAATTTCATCGCACTTTGATCATTGTTTAGCTGAGGTCTATGGGTAAAAATGGACAATGATTCCAAAATTCTAAGGTCAAATTGCTCTACAGTTCCACAAAGTGTGAAGAAATTGAAATTTTTAAAAGGGCGGTTTGAACTATGGCAATGATTTCTGATGGCTGACTGGGAGCAAGATGAGTATGGACGGCCGGCTCTATGGGAGATACCAGAGTGTTGGCTGTGACGAATAAATTGCTGGAGTGTGGTACTTCCAACATAAGACTGCAGTCAGCAATCACATTTATACAAGTAGACACAACCATTTCTCAGGCACTCTTCCAAAAGCTCTTTCCTATTCAAAAATTAACCTATTTAAAAACTATTTCTCTAAAATGTTATACATTTTTGTTATATATTGTTGTTTCAAAAATACTATATTTATATTAATTAATAGTTATTAATAATTAACTACTTTTTAATTAATTTTGTAGAAAGATTAATTAATTAGTTCTTTAATTAATCGAAAATTAAAAGGCATATAAGCAAAGGGCTTTCAATAATGTGCAGGGTATTGGGATCACATGTTCAACCGGCAACCTACTGCATGACGATCATCCAGTAGCTGTATTAACCAAGGGTTATTTCCTACCGATGAACCCTCAGGGGGATACAGCTATGGTATCTATGGGAATTAGCGCTCCTAGGGGGACAATGTGAGGGCCCGAGCTAAAGGTTAGGTAAACTTTCTTTTTGTTAAAATAGAATAGGTTTTTGTTTTGTTACGGACCACCTTTTTCGGTTCACTGCTGTCCTGTTTTTCAGCAACTACTACTTTCTTCTTCAACTTTGATCTTGTTTCATAAACTTCTTTCTCATCTTACTATTTCTATGCCCTTTCTGAATAGATTCCGCGTTCCCTTTACTCCACACTAAATGGTGCCTTCGTCCTTCCTCTCTTTGGATCGCATTTGTTGCTGCCTCCCTACCCGGTTTTAGTTTTAGCCTCCCTACTCGGGAGGCTAAAACTAACGACTAATCTAAAATAATCCTACCGACGATTATCCGGTAGATGACACCTTATCGAATAAACCATTATTATTATCATCATTATTCCCTAGAGGGATTGGAAAATATATTGATAGAAAGCGTTTTAGAATTCAAAAGAATGATAAATAGATAATTTATTAATAACTCGTGTACAAATGCATTTTGATGAAAAAGTACAGTAATATGATCAAAATAATAATAGTGCTGAATAGTCATAACAAAGCAAGGCAAACAGAAAAGTAAGCATGCATTACAACGTTTGTACAAGTTTTGACAATTATTGTCGCATTTACATATTTCTATAAGGTCTTCTTGACGCGTTGCGGCAGCGTAGTACTTCTCCACCCTGTTGGTAAAGTTGAGCATCATGCCGGGGTTGACAAGTCCAAGGGCTTCAACTGCGATGTTCTCCATCTCTCGCATCCTTTGCTCACTAACTGGTAATGCTCCGCCAGGTGCTATCTCAAGAATTGCATGCATCCTTTCTCGCAAGTGCCTCTTTACGTGACTCTTTACTAGGCTCCAAACTTGTAGAAAATTCCTTATTTATTTAATGAATTTTGATAATAAAAATCACAGGGAAATTAAATTGTATTTATTCGTCACTGCATTCTATCGATTCCATAAATTGTGATGTTTATTGCGCTCTATCATTGTGTTCCATTCATTACAAATTCTTGAGCTACAGAATGGAACGCAAGCTGTGAACGGCGGCGATGGAAGATGAAGGAGGGGTCGCTATTATTTTCTGGTTCCTGAGGAAAGCGGTGCTGATCATGCTGCTTGTGCTTCACTGGGACTGTGATGAGGTCCCCACACTGCTGTAGTTTCGAGGCAGTGCTTTGCCGGGGGATCGGCAATAGTTCATCGTGGTGCTCTTCATCGTAGCTGATCAGTGGTTTCATCGTGGTGATCATCGTAATTTTCTATTTTCTTCTTCTTCATGAAATTTGATTGATGCAAGCCAAGATTCATTAATTATGGCCGCAATAACTGAGTAGACTGCGGCGGCCGACGCCCGGGAGACTGGGACATCATGGACTTCCGTAGACGCCCGTGAGACTGGGACGTCATGGACCTCAGTAGACGCCTCACCCTGGGAGTTTCATTGGACCCAAGACGCAGGCCCTTCTCCGATACTAACGCCGTAAGTCACACATTTATGTCGTCGTGTGAATGTCAGTGACGAGGTTTTTCCGAGACATGGGGTTAGCTGCACAGCCTGCAGAAAAATAAAGATGAGAAGCCTGGCCAAAACGGTTTAAGTAATTGATAGAAACTGATAATTGATAGTAACTGATAATTGATAGTAACCGATAATTGATAGTAACCGATAATTGATAGTAACTGATAATTGATAGTAACTGATAATTGATAGTAACTGATAATTGATAGTAATTGACTTCGGTTAGTTCGTTCTAAAATAGGTTAAAGATAGGTATCTCCTAACCTTTTGCCTGATAGCAGCATTCTTCTTAATTTAGTAGTAACGAGTACGGTTTCGTGTTCAACAGATGGTTACTTGCTTCTCATTGAACGAGTCCTTGGCGGGTAGACGGAAGGTGACGCGACGCTGTCCCCTTCACTCTCTACGGGGCGACAGTCCTTCCGTTTCATCGACTTTAATTATTTAATTCCATGGTCGAAATGTGTGTTTATTCATCGTTAGTAATTGTCCTCGATCCAATTGCTGCATCCAAACTTACGATGCGAGAGAATAAACCAATTCCATCTCCTGTTTTGTCATTACCCGCCATACGTGATTTTCGTTAAAACTAACTCTATTGGATTTAGCAGATAAGAATAAAGAGCTAAACGAAGTATCTGAATACTTGGATATTTTGTCTCTAGCCCTTCAAGATTAGAATGAGCCGGAGCATTGTCAATTATGAAAGTAGGATGCTCAATCCCGTTCTGACGACATGCATCTATGAGCTCCCGGAACCACTGCAGACAATCCTGTCGTTTGAACGAGCAGCGGCGAGTCGAGGTTAGAAGCAATTGGGTTCTCGTCATTGCTCCGATGTGCAGATTAGCGCCTTTGCTGGACGGAAGAATCACTGACGCTCTCGTACCAACTTTTGATCTTCCTTGGTTTCTTTTACAGTAAAGTTTGAAATTTGTCTCGTCAACCCATACTGGAGTCCTCCCTTCTGATCTCGCATTGAAAAATTGCTCCATGTATCTAGCGCGTTTTCCTTTGTTCTCTTCATTATTCATTCTATCAATGCTTGGCCTCACTAATTCGATGGAAAACATTTCACCATCGATCCAATTTTTGATCGTATTAACGCACACGTCAATGTCATCTTGTTGTACTTTTCTGCGAAGTTGTGAGAGAGTAAACGAAACATTTTCTTTTATGGCTGTTGTAAGTGTGCTCAATATTTCGGGACATTTCTTTTTATTATTTCCTCCTTTCTTCTTTGGGAAGACTTGCTTATTTTTCAGCCACCTGTAAGCAGTCTAAGCATTTACTCCAAGTGCGTTTGCAACTTTCTTCCAGTCCTCTTCATTATTGAAAGCTTCTATTATTCTCTGTCTGTCTCGCGCACTTGTTTTATTATACTTCATCTCGAAGGTTTTGATTTCTGAATGTTGAAATTTTGAGTTGAGGTGAACACTTATTGCTGATGACGGTAGCTTGTCTAAAAAAGGTGCAACGTGATGTGCAGCAATGTGCAACGTGGCGGTATCTCTGAGATGTTTCTTTGATCAAAGTGTCTCAGATATGACTCCTTTGTGTAATGGTTTGATGAGTAATGGTTCATACAACATGAATCATATTCTGTATTTTTTTGAAAATTACACTCTGTAAAAACTCGGTATCTTTGTACGCATTTTTTGAGTAACATTACTTCACAAAGAAAAAATACGAGTATATTTCACTAAGATTCTATCAAATAGCATTATAAAGCCGATAAAATTCTTATGGAATGATTTTAAATTTAAAAAGAGCAAATCAAAATTCACTTGGAGCAATTCTATTTTCACGAGGATCAAATCAAAATTTACTTGGAGCAATTCTATTTTCACGAAGAGCAAATTAAAATTCACTTGGAGCAATTCTATTTTCACTAGGATCAAATCAAATTTCACTTGGAGCAATTCTATTTTCAAGAGGAGCTAATTATAATTCACTTGGAGCAATTCTAATTTCGCTAGGATCAAATAGAAATTCATTTGGAGCAAATCAACTTGTAAATGGTATAGTTAATGTGTATTAAATATAAATATAATATAAAATATATACAACTAATGTGTTTTAATTTTATATATTTTTTGCGTTTGGAGGTGCGCCTCGCGCGGACCTCTCGTGGACCTTTCGTTCGTACGAACGTCAGGGGATTTTGTGTTTCAACTTTTCCTTTTCAGGATATCGTTTAGGTTTTTGCGTTTTATACTGCGTTATTAATTAGTAGTGCGGCGGGCGCGCTTCAGTGTTCGAGAATAGTGAATTTGGTGATTAGTGAGTTACAAGGTGTCAGGCAAGAGGACAGTCTAGGACTTTTTCTGCTTGAAGGCCAGCAGCAGCAGTGATGTGACTCAGGAAAGGGAGCGGAATTTTTCCAGGAGTTCGGGATCTGTGGACATTCCCACCATCTCCTGCTCGAGCTCCCTCATGTCCCTGGGCAGTGAGCCAAAGGACAGTTATTAAGTAATATGTGATGTATTAAGTGTAAAAAAGAGATTTTTAACTGCTTAAATAGCAAACTAGAGTATTTTTGGATTTATCGCTTATCGCTTTAAGGCATCTTGCAAATTTATCGCTTTATCGTTATAGGACTTGGCGAAAAAGGTATAGCTTTATCGTTATCGCTTTACCGCAAAGTTTATCGCTGCCCACCACTGGACTTGGTCATTCGAAAATGTTTATTTTCTTCATTCTCAACCATTCCTTGGTTTTGTTTCCAGTATGCTTTGGATCGTTGTCTTGTTGGAAGCAGGGTTGCGGAGTCGGAGGAATAAATTTGCGACTCCGACTCCGACTCCACCTTTTCAGAATATAGCGATTCCGACTCCGACTCCAATTTTTCAAAATTTGGCGACTCCGACTGCACTTTTTCAGAATATAGCGACTCCGACTCCGACTCCACCTTTTCAAAATTTAGCTACTCCGACTCCGACTCCACCTTTTCAGAATTTGGCGGCTCCAATAACGACTCCACCTATTCACAATTTATAAATGAATAATTTATTAATTAATGCTTGCAGGTGCTGCAACCTGTACATGTGTTTATTATATTCTTTATTTAGGAACGATTTTTGATGGATGACTTTATTTATGAACGAAAAATATTAAAAATAAAGTTTTATTATTATATATATTTACTTGTGTACATGGTCCGTCAAAAATGACGGGATTCTATAGTTTCCTTTTGAAAAGTCTTAAAAAATACATGATAAACAAATAGATCCATCCTAATAATGCCCGCGATTAAAATATTCTTGTACTTGTGCACTGGTAAAAATCGTGCCCCAGACACGGTCATTAAGCATCCTTAAGTACGTCACAGACGCACACACCAACCAAGCAAGCAGCAACTGTGTATTATAATTTACATTTTTTTAGCCAAGAAGTTTAGAAAAAAATACCAAACGTTTTTAGCGCGAAAAGCTGCATTTTCTTAACAATAGATTCAATTTTCACGCAACATTTTTTACTTATAAACAAAAGTGAGCAGATGCCAGGTTTTTCAAATTATTTGAATGGTATTTATGATACTATCCAAGGAAGCAGATTCCCATTGTAATATCAAAGGAGAAATTACGAACGAAAACATATGTATATAAATAGATAGAGACACCTGGCATTTTATTATGCAGTCTAGATTATTGTTATACAATAAAATGCCAAGTGTCTCCTTGAATAACTAAAAAAATTGAGATATTTCCTGTGCATGATTTCTCCTGTTATTACAATGGAAATTTAATTGAAAAAATAAAATTGGTTGGTCCGTCTTGGTTGGTTGGCTGGTTTGTCTCCCTTTCACGCTTTTAAAGGATGCTTGATGATCGTATCTGTGATACGAGTTTTACTAGTGCACAAGTACAAGAATATTTAAATCGCGGGTACTATTAGGATGGATATATTTCTTTATGATCCACATCTGGAAGATTTGTTTAAAGACAATATCGAATCCCGTCATTTATGACGGGTCATGTACACTAATATAAACATGGTGTTGGAAAGTTCAGTACAAATATTTTTACCACAAGTAAAGTCATCATAGCAGTACACTGTGGTGTAGTTTTATTGGCAAAATTCAGTTTTTCGAAATGTTACAGCGTTTTTAATTTTCATTCTGATAAACAATTTTTGCAGTAAAAAATTCATTTTGAACCGATTTTGATGAAAATTGGTCACAAAGTAAATCTTTCTATGCTCTATGCGCAAATGATGTCAAAATTTGAAAAACATTTAAAATAAGTAGGAAAATGACGGTCAAATTCCAAATAGGCTACACAAATTATTGGTCACAAATGTAAAAAAAAACTATATGATGCCGTTGAAGGCGACTGCGGATCGGGGTTAGTGAAACGCTGGGCAGAAGACGGAGCTTTACTGGCGGTTAGTGCTGGTGCGGTTAGAGGGAGGGAGACGTGTAAAACGCGTCTCTAAGAACGCGGCGTACTTATTTGTAGTCGGGGTAAGTGGGTGAAAACGCACCACAAACGCGCTGACAACGAGAAGCCTACGATGAAAGCCTATTTCAAAACCTTTCAGGTGACATAATGCAAGACAAAAAATAATCAGATTAAGTGCATTTGCCAGGAGGAAAATTGAAATAAGTGCACCAGTATTGACGCGTACCCACATGTTGCGCTGCCACTGCATCAGATAGGCATGACTAGACGAACGTGAGTGCTGAGGTAAGTGGGTGTTACTACGTTTGAGGAGTATATTTGGATAAAACACAAGTTGTACTATATAGAGTTATTAAGCGTGGTGAAATTTACATACATTTTGCGTGTAGAATAAAATGAAAATATTAGAAAACTTCAGCTTAAATCTTGTCTAGGTACGTATTCTATTATTTCGTCACTTCATTGAGAAATCACGGCTTTAAAATCCAACTAAAGCTCATTGCACTTGCAACCCTGTCACTAATATTCAAAGAAATTAATGTTTGTAAGTAAATGAAGATATAAGAAAAAGTTTCAAGAAAGAAATTGTGAGAGTAATTTCACACGACAAAATATAAACTTTTAAAGCTTACAGATCGCAACAAATTTTTAGCTTCGAAGAATGCTTTTTCCCCTAGACGATTGGTTGCTTATCACTTCGTTTCTGGACGTCATTGGGTTAAGAGTAACACTGTCAACTGCCCAGTCATGCAACGATTCACAAATGAAGAAATGGCTGACATTCATTTGACTTACGAGAAACACAAGGAAACTCTAGGCAAGTAGAAATTCTGCACAGAAATAAGTTCACGAACAGAAATGTGCCAAATCTCAGGACCTTCACTGTTCACAGGAGGCTTCGAGAAACTGTTTCTTTTAAGGTTACGCGACCTGACGCAGGAAGAGAAAGATTGAATCTTGAACGGGAGCAAGAGGTTCTAGAGTACATTCAGGATCAGCAGGTTGTCGTTATGTTGCTGATGCAATGAGGATCAGAGATCATGCAGAAGTGTGGAACGTTTTGCGTGTGAGCGATCTTCATCCCCTACAGATATGAGTTCAAGGATTGCCACCTGCAGGTTACCAACCTCGGGTTGTCTTTTCAAGATGGTGTCTTAATAACCCACGCTACTATTGGAATTTGTACTCATTCATTCTTTTTACAGATGAAGCCAATTTTTGAAGAGAGGGTGTTTTTAACCATCAACACCGGTACCACTGGGCAGAACAAAATCCCCACAACATTATTGAACACAAACAGCAACATCGGTACAGCTTCAACGTTAGGGCAGGTATTGTAGGGAATCACTTGATCGGTCCATACATTCTCCCTGTTGTACTCACAGGGGATACTTACAATGTTTTCCTGCAAAGGACTCTTCCCGTATTACTTGAACATGTTCCTTTTGATATTTGCCACGGTATGTTGTTTCAATAAGTTGGTGCCCCGCCTCGTTTTTCAAGAGCACCAAGAGACACACTGAGCATTAAGTTCCCAGAAAGATTGGTAAGACGTGGAGGATCAGTTAACTGTCCTTCTGGGTCTCCTGATCTGAACCCAATTCACATCAACGTTCATAGGAATTTTTTATTTACATTCAGCTGAAATAATGAAATTTAAGATATTCACAGCACCATAGTCAATACCATGAAACAGGTTAAAGTTGTCAAATTCAAATCTTTATCCCAGCATTCTCCTCAAACGTAGTAAAACCCACTTACCGCAGCACTCACGTTCGTCTAGCCATGCCTATCTGGTGCAGTGACAGGGCAACATGTGGGAACGCGTCAATACTGGTGAACTTATATCAATTTTCCTCCTCGTAAATGCACTTAATCTGATTATTTTTTGTCATGCATAATGTTTCTGCAGGCCTCTCCAAAATGCCTACAGTTCCCACCGAAGCCTGCCTGTCCTCACTATGCCAGTTGACCAGTAACCTTTTTCACACCTGACTTTTGCACGAATATTATTTTAATTTTCAAATAGTATTGGAAATCTTTAGAATTCCAAACAATACTCGATCCTCTCATGAGATAACGTACTTGATACGTAAAATAAAAGTCATAAATTTTATGACGATAGCAAGAGCGAGGAAGTTTCGCAACGTGCAAACCTGGCGTACTACAAGAAGTGACACGTCCTGAACACGCAACGAAACAAATGGGAAAATTTATAAAAATTAACTTAGAGCACCGGTCACTTGCATCCATCTCCTGCCTCTACGTCGTTTCTGTCTGCCGTAGCGATCATCAATTAATGTTAGGGCGGATTCAATCACAATGAAGGTGTAGAGTTAAAGCGGGTCTAATAAAAGCAGCAGTTCGCGAGGTCCCGTGTAGGATGGACACCAGCATCTCAGCATGGATAACCGGCATCAAATCCATGCACAGACTTATGTGTTCCTTAACAGCTTTAAAAGAACCGAAAATATTTTTCAAATAAGTTTCACGTAATTTCTGAAGCCAGTAAATCGTGGTAAAGGAAACAGTCAAAATTCAAGTTTGTTCAGAAAGTATAATCTCCATCACATACTAAAACGACAGAACTAATTTTACATTCAGTAAAGTGACCAACCTTTTCAAGTTAGAACAGGCATAATTTCTACCCACACCATTCGCATATTTTAGCACCAGCGAATCGTAAATGGATTAAATCATCCCTTGTGGAACGTAAACAGTGCGATAATCAAAATGATAGGATTAACTCCCTATAATAATTGTCTAACTATTGTCCTTCTTCCGAAGATCTTGATTCTTTATTCGAAGTAGGCTAAGGCATGAGAACCGTCTAGTTTTTACACGCATAATACAAAAAACAATTTCACATTAGAATCTACAACGCTTAAGTGTAAAGCAACCTACACCACGTATGAAATGGAATGTTGAATGACCTTATTATCATCTCTCACGGCCCTAAGCACATAACTAACTTTGGTGTCATTCCACAATGAATTTAAACATTTAAGGATGCGCAAAAAATCTACTAGTTGAATTTTCCTTACACATTTATATAATGCTAACACATATGAGTATTTGAACCGCATACTAACATCTTCAAAATAATACACGTAATATGTTATCACAACTTATCGAGTGTTACCAGTGGTGGGCATCGATCCTCAAAATATTAGTCCGATCCCGGTTAATGGTTAATTTCGAATAATATGACCTTCCGATCATTTAGATTTAGACATTTAGAGCGATCCCTAACTTCCGATCCTAAGATTTTAACAGCGATCCCCGGTTTTTAAAGCAATTCAAATTCAAAGAGTATACGACGTCACATATATACTATACTACTGATGTAAAATAGAACAGAAGGATTTTAAATTTGATTTTTTATTATTTACATATCAAATTTATGTAACAGCGAAACAGAAATGTGAAGCAGTGAAATATCACTTTTCATTTGAACCTGTAAAATATAAAAGTAATTCAAAATTGTTGAGACGATCCATCAACATTAATTTATTTAAATTCATTATTTGCATAGGAGACAATATTGCCACAACCTACGTTCAATATATGATCACTTTGTTCACTATTTAGGCTTCAAACGTCCAATGAAGTTATATCACTGAAAACAGTGGGAAAATTGAAGAAACACAGAAACAGAAGTAGTACTGGAGTACTAAAACTCAAAGGTCGCACACGCGCGTGACCACTTCCAGAGCAGAAGACCGACTGGTACGCAGCTTCAGAAACAGTAACTGTTTTTGAAACTGCGTACAAGAAGAAACGACATCACGCGAGACGGATTGGTCGTCTTTGTTTTGTTTCCATTTTTTCCGTTACGGCTGGGATCGGGATCGGACTTACATTTGTAAGAGCAATCCTTGCACTTGCGACCTTTCCCACCGGGAAGTTCCGATCTTCAAGTCCGATCCCGATGTGGAAGGTCGATCGTGATCGGAAGTTCGAACTTAGGATCCGAACGCCCACCACTGACAGTTCCACACGAGGACACAACCCTTAGAGGGAGTTTGCTCTACTAAAAAATAGCAACTACAATGAAATCTCAGTTCACAAACAACCAGACTTTCGACACTTGGAATTCAATTCCTCGATTCACGACAAGACTGCCTCCCACTTCACACACACCGACTAACCAGTTGTACAATGTACATACAGTAGAACTTCCTACTTCGTGCCATCTTAACTTGCGCACTTCCTACTCCACGCTTATTTTTTGTCAGAAAACATCCTATTTTCCATTGAAGCCTCCTACTTTGCGCAGCAAGACACTACGTTTTTGATTAGTTTCTAGAGCAGCGATTCTTTAGAACCACTGTTATAGAGGAATATTGCCACGTGTCACGCTCACGTTTAGTAGCGACAGGGGAATTGTTTTTTTACCACAGCCTCTGTCTTTGTATGTGATTTAGTTCAGCTAAAATGGCACCCATAATAAGAAATGAGATATATAGTTCTAAAAGAACAGAATATGTGTAGCTGAACTACACATTCTAAATCAATAACAGCATGGAAAAAGAATGTTGGAAATCGTTACAGATAACAACTTGCCCGTATCAACTGTGGGTTTATTAAGAATATTAAGAAAAATGGGGGCAAAAAAAGAAAACGTTTTAACGTTCTCTTATTTTGTTTCAACGCGTTTTTCACGATTCAACAGAAGTAGCAAAGAATGTTTTTCGTTCAAGTCATCACTTATTCATAGAATAAAACTAAGTGGGAAGATACATAATAATAATATTCATCAAACAATAAAATTAACACATTATTCACTAGGTGTCATGGAAGAAAGGTGTTCCATTGTACAGTAATTTGAATCCGATTAAAGCACAATTACTCTACGAAGATCTAACGCAGCACAGTGATGATAATGTAAGCAAATATTCAACATCCGTTCCCACGTCTGCGATGAAGCGTTGAAAAAAGAATTTTTCCTGAATTCACAACTTCGGATATAACAACTTGTCAAAAAATCGCAGATGAATACAGCCTGACCACAATTGATCTAATTCAAGAAGCCGACTTTGAAATTGTTTGTATTGAAGACGCGCATGCTCCTTTGCTCTCGCATAATGAAGAGCTGACAAGTGTCGAACCTCTACAAATGGAGTGTGATACTGCTGCTGATGACACTGAGAATAATGACTTTTGTATGGAAGAGTAAGAAAGCGGTACAAGCCAACTAGAGCAATGGAAAATTTAATTGAAGAAATTGAACCCGATAGTGACAGAGGTGAAGCATTTGTATCAACTATAAGCAGTTTAATGTCTTATTACACGAAGCTTAGCAATATATATATAAATAATGGAAAAAATTTCGTAAACATTCGTTCAACCACGTTTTATGTGAACACTACACACTACGACCAAATACCGATCCCGTATTCTTACATTTTAACACTTATTGTTCAAGAAAACATTGTTACCTATGTATTTTTTAAAACGCATTGCACAAATGGATTTAAATTAAGATTTTTTTACACATGTTTGTTTTTCTAAGCCTTTTTTAAAGTAGTAAAACGTACATATATTAACAGAGCTGTCACTCAAATTCAGATGCAAGGCAATTTTATGATAGCAAATGACGGAAAACGAACAGCCCACTCTGCCGTGCTTCCTACTTCCCACTTCTGTCCCTGAACCTTTCTTGCGCGAAGTAGGAAGTTCCACTTTAGTGTGTGAAATGTGGCGTGAAGTGTGCTCGTCAGGGTGCTTGGTGTACCTTAATACATCAAGAAACTAATTTTTTTGGCTAGTTTCAAAGCTTATTATAGCTCCAAAAATGAAAAAAATGAATGTTGATCACATTAGAAAAAGCCTAAGTGTATAATTGGACTTTAAGACAATGGAAGAAAATGTGAGAGTGATGTTCAAATAACCGATCTTGAGTCGGGTTTTTGAATAATTTACATTGTCGATGAGGTACACCGGCTGCAGCGGCGACATGAATTGTTTAAGATCCGGCATCTGCTTGAACGAGAGCGAGGAAGGGAACACAAAAAAGATGTAATAAAGGCTTACGTTTAAGGCAAAGAAGTGACTGTATTCTCGAAATCAAGATTTAAAAATTGTTGATGCTTCACTCACGCCAAACAAATTTCAATATAAAACAATGCCAAGTGCAATCTCAAATTTCCTGGACCATTTTCGTCAAGGCGGTTGGGCGCGACTGCACAATCCCAGCGTCCGATGACAAAATATTTTTAATAATCAGAGTGCTCAGTTTCGATTGCGTCCGGTCAACAGTTGGGTTGATAATCACGTTAACATTTATTTGCGAATTTTGTGACGACTGATAGATTCGAGTACCGAGCTTGCATCAATTTGGTTTCAAACTTAGTAAATTATCAAAGGGAACTTCAGCAGTATGTACTTTGAAAAGCACTGCTAAAGTCTGACAAGCTGAGAAGAAATATGTGACGAAAAAACCCAAACAATGGAAAGATCAAAACTAACTACTGCATCACGCTACAGCAACTGTTGAAGATTCAATGGAAACAACTGCTTTTGAGAAAAAAACAATGTAACCTAACCGAACCTAACGTAACCCTCCATTTTTATCAGATTTAACTCCTTATAGCTGTTCTTGGCTCACAAAAGGGGAAAATAACGTGAAAAATCACCGTTTTGACACTTAGGAGGCCTTCAGAAAAAGTACAGGAGATGCTCAACAAATTCTACGAATCGCTATTTTTTTAACCCTTTCCAGGCATGAAAAAAAGTTGTGAGACTACGAATCGCAGAGAGACTACTTTGAAGGAGATGAGAGCCATTAGTGGCCTAGGTAATCTCCAAAAATAATTAGGACATAGTGCGAGGATTTTCTGATAGCACCTTGTGTTCGAAAAGTATTTCACCTTAATCTAATTTTGATTTCTCTAAGACTACGTTCATGGAATTCGCCTGAGTATAAAATACACCTGAAAAATATAAAATTCATACCTTGCAATGACTATATAGCATTCGCATTAACATAAAGGGGAAAATTGTGTCCCATTACTAAATGGCTTGAGAACATGGGTGAAGGCTCAGATCAAGTGCATGGACAAGGGTCCGACTGAGCATTAGGCGCTCCAACTCCTCCTTAAAACAAATGTAGTCTCTTAAGGCGGCGGGCACAAAGTCCTTCAAGCCCGTCAGCTTCTCTTGGATCCCGCAGTGGCCCAGCGCTGAGCGGAAGGCCAGCCGACTGAGATGCTTTAGGGGCAGCGGCTCACCTGCCCAGACACGAGGCAGCATCACAGCACGAGGCAGCACGCATGTGAGGGCGCCGTTTAGGCAAAGTTGCATCTTAAATTAAACAGCGCGGACAACGTCAGCTCGCGCACAGCGTGAGATCCATAAGAAGAGCATCACACAAGTAGGCGTGAATAAATTTATGATTTATTAGCGCTGGTGCACAGCCACCACACAAAGCTACCATTCGCTAAAGTGAGAAGTTTGAAGGTATATATTCTATGTGTTCATAAATAGAGGCAGCAGCTGTCACGCAAACCTCAACACTAGTCAAGATTCAGCCATTTAATGCTTATAAGAAAACTAACTTCCACAATTCGACAATAACTCCATAATTGAAAGGTTTAGATTTGAGTGCCTTTTGTTTCTACCTTGGCATTTCTGTGCCGATCTACACGCTCACGTAACGTGACACCTGCGCGTAAATCTGTTCCGTAGTATATGCAGCCAAGATTAGTTTTACCACCAATTTAGGCGATATTTATTGATGCACAAACATTACGGCGCTTCAAGAGACGACATACATACGTATTTCGATTGTACCTTGACGCTGGATACAAAAGGTTTATATTATGAAGCAATGAAGGCATTTATTCAAGAGTTCACCATTTAAATGCTTCCCATTGAATATATTTACAAAAACACATCAGCACTAAACATACATTTCAAGAAAATACGAGCTGAATTAAGCAGGCAGATTCATCACCTAAAAACTTTTCACTGGGCATTTCACATGAACAAAATTAAGCTACAGTTCTCGCATAAATAAAAATCAACATTTTTAAATGATCATTCAACAGTGCCGCAGCAGCTCGCCAGCGCCTCGCAACACCGCAACGTTACTAGGCGATGATCTGGGCAGGCTGGACCAGAGAAGCTCTCAGGCAACAACAGCAGCAGCAACGTAACCCACATGATCAAATTATCGCTGAAAATTAGCTAGTATAGTAAAACTGAAAGAAAAAATTACATTTGAGATCTCATTTTGCCCGTAATATTTTGCCCACTCATTTTGCCCGTAATATCAAGTTGGTTATTTCATCATTTTGTTTGGCTGTTAGAGACCAAGCTTCAAAATGTCATGGAACACATATTTTGCATGAGAGATTGGGTGCTCTTTTGTACATCCACCTCCACGCTTGGGCACACTCACTCCTAATTACAATAGATATATTACTACACACCAACTGTGCCGGTGCCCCTCCCTACCTACACCACAGTACACCCAGCACTCCCTGCCACACGACTACACCCAGCACTCCCTGCCACACGACTACACCCAGCACTCCCTGCCACACGACTACACCCAGCACTCCCTGCCACACCACTACACCCAGCACTCCCTGCCACACGACTACACCCAGCACTCCCTGCCA
>JACJUY010007509.1:28205-39933 GCA_014220935.1 Platorchestia sp. MABIK
GTAGAGGGAGTGTTAAGGCAGAGCAGGCCGACCAGCCTATAAATCGTACATAATCGACCACCACGTCCCTAATCCACCGGCGATACGTCCTTGATTTTCAATTGGGATATTTTGTACTTGCAGATATGACTGATGATGAGCTGAGGCTTGAAACGTTTCATTTAAAGGATTGGTAAGTTCTTCTTTGCTATAACCTTCGTCGGTCAGTGTGACATATATACTACATTTATTAGAAATATAAAATAATTCAATCGTTTCTCGACAAAGGGTAGGAAGTAGGGTATCCTAATTGACATTATATGTGTCTTTGCCCACATAGACTATACACTTATTCAATATAATAGGAAGTCTTTGCTTTTATTGGTAAAAATCTTTGAGACCTTTGCTCTTGCGCTTGTGAGAGGAGATAGAATCTTTCTGCAGTAATTCAGCAGTAGTTAAGTCACTCATTAGGTTTTCGTTGAGAACAAATAAAGTGAAATGTTCCATCAAGATATCGCACAGATGGAACATTTCACTTTATTCGTCCCTGATATCATCCATGCTAGATGGGAAAAAATCTAGATGAGAACCCAAGAAATGAATCTTAAGAAATATCCGACCTCCTATTGCATGATAGGGCTTTATTAAGTTCTCCACGAGGTCTTCATAGTTGTCAGCCCTTTGATTGCCTTAGAAGTTCTGCACTGCATGGAAAAATGATGTCCAAATGCTGCCTACTCGAGTGGATTTAGTCTATTGCTTAACTCAGTGTCATCAATCAATTATTCTCTAATCTCTGATCTTATAAAAATGTCAACTTTATGTTTGGAACTTATTGGCATGATAGAACAATTTTGACTACAGATTCAGAACAGACATGTTCAATTTAGCATAAGTACTACACTATTCTACTCGAGAATTTGCTACCCGAGTAGCAAGTTCATTTTTGATTAGTGTTAGCGGCAAGGTTGCGGAGTCGGAAGAATAAATTTCTGACTCCGACTCCAACTCTGACTCCATGTTTCCAGAATTTGGCGACTCCGACTTCGACTCCACCTTTCCAGAACTTTGCGACTCCGACTCCACCTTTCCAGAATTTTGCGACTCCGACTTCGACTCCACCTTTCCAGAATTTTGCGACTCCAACACCGACTCCACCTATTCACAATTTTGTGACTCCAACTCCAACTATTCACAATTTATAAGATGAATTTTCCATTTCTTAATGGTTGCAGGTGTTGCAACCTGTACATGTTTATTGTATTCTTTATTTACTAACGACTTTCAAATTAACAAGAGAATGGTACAAACAAGTTTTACTAATATATGTATCTACTAGTGTATACGATCATCAAAAATAACGGGATTCGATGACTTCCATCAAAAAGTCTCAAGTTTTCGATGACAAACAAATAAATCTATCCTAATAGCACTCGCAATTAAAATATTCTTGTAGTAATCCAAACTAAGATTTGCATTGAAGCATTTGAATAACTAATGCACAAAAGTAAGTAATAGAAAAACCTGTTAGGGGTCTGAAAATAAACCATTTCAATAAAATACTACTGAACGAAAAACGAAAACATTAGCCGCGGTAATTACAGGGAGTTGGGCGTCAATTACCGACCCTAATACCTGCTCATAATTACCCATAATGGTTTGTTGAATTTCGACCCCTAATTATGAGGCAATGTTGACGACGGCAGAGTAGATATAGCAAGCACAACAGTAGTGACTCACAAGAGACCCTCCAAGGAGGACGTTACAACGACTTTCTCACAATAAGTACACCGTTGAATCACGATTTTCTTTTATTTATGCATCAAGGAAAAATAATTCAAACTTGCATTGCAGAAACACTTTTTTTTAAGTAAATTTCTTTAGTATCAAAAGGTTTCCCAGGATATTTACCAGCGCAACATAAAAGAAATGGAAAAATGACATAGGATTCTTTTTAACGCACTGTTTCTAAGCAGGCTGACAACTGGCTGAAGCTTCAAAAAACTTTCAGAGCCACCGGTAAAAAAAATCATCTATTCAGACTCTAGATCATGCTCAATATATTTTTTTCAATTATGCATAAACAGGTACATTTCATTGAAGTAATGTTATGACGACTGTCCATTATCTTAGAACCTCTTGATCCTCGTATCCACAACTGAGTTTGATAGAGACAGAAATAGACTTGGCTGCATGAAGTTATATTTTTAAACGCTGACAAATATTACATCAATGTTATTTCCGAAGCCTATGTTCAGTATCGATAATTCCTCACAAAAACATAGAATGGGAATTCCAAACAGATATCGTCTTCTATCTCACAAAGATTAATTGATTCATCAAACGTTCAACTGACTTTACTCTCATAAATAACAATTTGGTCAGAACACATTTTTTCATTGAATTGGAACAAGTAATTAAAGATCAGGAGCTTCCAAAGGAATGCAAACCTATTTTCATTGTAAAAATACAGGAATTGCTCATGTAGAAAAAACAGTACACTCGGATCACGACTAGCTTTGTACACCGAATGTAAAGAAGAAAATCGGCCCTGATGCTACTGCAACAAGAGCTGTTTTCCATTGATGCGGAAATTACCCTCTCAGAGATAAGAAGTCACGTGCCTTTGTCTAAGTCTCATGTCTTTGTTTCCGGTGTATGGGTGTCAGATTGGTCTACTTCTGGCCAAAACTCTCAGGCTTGGGGTGTATTTATATAAAATTTGGACACAAAGACCACTGGGATGCAAACCCCGCATTGTTGCCGGAGTCTGAGTGGTTTAGGGGCTAAATTTGATTTGAAAGTCGCTGAGTTGAGGAAAAGGGCCACGCAGAATAACCATTTGGCAACACTGCTCATTAACTTACGGTGCCGTCTTTCTCATAGCTCTCGCTGTATTCTAAACATTTGCTTACTCATTTGACCGGAACATTTGACCGGAATGTTGCGTTAGTGTTTACTTACACTGGCTTGATAACAGATATTCACACTACATGAATTTTTAACCGTTTTGTTTCATATCGGTGCTCCGTTAAATAGTTGAATTTTCGTATTTTGAGTTATTTTTGGAAACTTATTTTATTTTATCATTTTTAATCGTAGATATAACTTCATAAGCTGTCCACTGTTCAGATGGCATACGGAAGGACCGCTTCATTCAA
Source organism: Platorchestia sp. MABIK (assembly GCA_014220935.1). Lineage (NCBI taxonomy): Eukaryota > Metazoa > Arthropoda > Malacostraca > Amphipoda > Talitridae > Platorchestia > Platorchestia sp. MABIK. The sequence continues at coordinate 31,349 of JACJUY010007509.1, forward strand.
AAACTGCCAAAAAAACTGATGTAATGAACGAGAACTTCTACGTAAATTTGATAACATAACAACATAAAACCGTGCCCTACAGAGAGAGGTCTCTTTTCCTAAGATTGTGCAAATCTGTTTGGAAATAAGTTTTCCGCTCATTCTCGATATTCTTTCAGTCTTGTTGCTTTACACAGGTATTCGGTTTTCCATTTTATCAATTGCTGTCACCGTACAGCTACCACCACAAAATCAGCAACACTTGTTGAAGCAGTCCGCTTTTGGTTAGGTTTGTAGATTGTTGAGAGAACATTGAACTACGACTGCTTAACTAACCACAGTGATGGTACCGTGAACAAGAAGAGTATTCTAATTATCATTAAAAGCGAATGAATCTAAGCCTTTCATTTAAAATGCCTCACGTTCCAAATTCATGCTCCCATATTTAATGAAGTGATTCCTTGGACAACGCCATGAGAGCAAACACCGCTTGTGAATGCAGCTCAAATGAGGACAAGAACATTCAAGCCACGACTCTCAAGCTTAACATATTCACATCCTTTATCACAAAATCTTGATGATAAAGAACTTGTTATCGAATATGATGTAATAAATCACGAGGTCACTTCGTGCTATCTGATAGTCTTAAAAAAATTGGTGCTGTTGGTTGGTATTTCGCAGTCTTTTTCATACCTAGAACAAAAAGTTTTCCACTGGGAATGCATTTATGAATACAGCTATTTTCTAGTTTATTGTTACTTTCGTCTACTATTTTGTAGCATAATGTATTAAAAGTATCAATAATTTTTGTTTGCACTATTGACTCGCGAAATAAATTTCTACCATTTTCAATACGTCTTCTATGCGCATACAATTTTATGAGAAAATCCGATGACATTGGCGTAACAATATCCTGAAAAGCCATGCTTCCTGTGGGTTGTACGAAAAGAATTCTTGAAATCAAGATAGCAGTAATTGTGAAATGTAAATAATGAAAGCGATAGTATCACACTCTGTCGACATCTGGTTCATATTGTTCATTTCTGCGTCAAACTTCAGCTTTTCTTATTCATTATAGAAACCGAGAAACCGAATATACTTCCACTAAATTCAATAAAACTGATCTTAAGCATGTCAATGTTTACAATCTTAACCATACACCTGGAATCTGACTCAAATTAACTCAAATTGGATCAGATTCTCTCTAAAACAATTTAGTTAGTTTTCTTTCCCTGTTGCGCGTTCTGTGCAGCTAATCACAGCTAGTCTTTTCTTCTAGCTAATCTTACTAATCTTTTCAGCACTAAGATATTCATTCACAGTAATTCTGTTAACTGTGTTATTTTCCCGTACTCACTTAGCCATTTTTTGTAACATTCACTTATCTTCAATTTTCAAAAAGTCAATTTGAGTTGAGCATAAATTAATTTTTTTAAGAAGCTCTTCGTGCAACTAGTTGAACTCTATTACCACAGATATGTGTTGAATGAAGTAAAAGACTTCTAAATTTACGTCTCGTTTTGGAGACATTTTCAAAGCTCAATGTGTTCACTTACTTCTGTTTCAGAATAGTGAAATGCCATCTTGAGACTTAATAAACGCACTCTGTAGCAGCACTTAAAGAAACGTATTCCAAATTTAGAAGCGAGAAATGAGAAAACATTATACGTGTGAAGATAATAGTGCATATTGAATTGTTTCTTACTAAACATAACGAGTCGTGTACCATCCCCAAAAATTTTGCTCAACATTTCAAACAGGGTAAAACTATTTCTGAGTTAACCTCAGCCCAAAATAAATCGTACATTGTTTAATGTATGGTATGTCTAATTGTTTTAATGTGTGTCTAATTTTTTATTCCAAATAATATCTATGCAAAAATTCAGTTGAAATTTAAACCTAGTTCAATTTATTTCACTTCGTTACTAACCATGAGGCGACGATATATTTGTCACGTTCTCCTTCACAGAGTGACCCTTTACAACCTTGTCTTTATATTAGAATTATTTTTACAGGTGACAATGAGAAGCCGTAAAAAATTTTCTTTGTGTAATGTAAGTCATCCGCATCGGCAGTGCAAAATAAAATTTTATAACATCAAAAAATTCCTCCATTCGGGAGCTACGAAGACTTTAATGGGTTCATTCGAGGATAAAGCAAAAGAACTATTTTTCAAACGTGAATGCTTTCGAGACAAATAATTGACTTTACAAAGCGTTAAACACACTGTATTCCTCATTCATTTCCTGGATGATTACTTCCACAGCAAGAAGGTTGGCCGCTGTCTAATAGCCCTTTTATCGTCATCTAGAGTTGTGGACATGCAATGTACCTGGAATGGCTTTATAAAACCAAAATAATCGCATTAAGTGCCACGCCGGATATCACTAAGTTGATGCATGTATAATATTAGGAGGCCTTAAAAAAATTTAGTCGACCCTATGCAAGTTCTCCTCACCTAACCCAACCTAACCTACTTTGTAATTTAAGTTTAATGGAAAAATGTGACGTAGTGCCGTCATTAAATGCATTGATACAAAGCGTTTCGAAGAGTCAACTTTTGAATTGAAGTAAATCGGACAAATACTTTGTCCTCAATTGATAATCAAAAACATTGAGTGGTCGGCAAAAAGGTCCTCCAATGGCCAGTGTCCAAATAACACCTCGATATAAGAGTGAAAAGTTCAAATCAAAATCGATCTCAAGAGGACTTCTCGAGCTAGTGCCTCGGCGTCAGGTGGACGCTGACCTCAAGTGTCTTCCAGTGGCCCACTTAATATTTTCGAGTGATATTTAAGGATTAATTATTGGTCTAATTTATTTCAATTCCTGAAACGGTCGTATTTCAAATTATGCTAATATTGTGCATCAGTAGCAGGAAAATTGTATGAATCATAAAAAATAGCAAACGGTTGAAGCGAACGCTCTCCTAATAGATGCACGTTTCTTGGCAGCGGCATGTTGTCTTAATTTATTAAATTGTTATTATGAAGGTTAAATTAACCAGTCTATATTAGGTCGGGATAGGTTACTTTGCAAAAATTCAACAGAATTTCTAAACGTCTGTGCAGGGCTATAGATGCGTTTAACGCTATTTGGCCACTTACCGGAATATACTGTAACAATTCAGGTATGAATAAATAACGATACGCAAACTATGCGCCTGGACATCAAGTACAAAAATTAACATTACTCATCGAGGCTCGACTTTACGATGACGCTTGAGCTACTGGGAAGTAAACCGTACGTTAATCAGGTGATATCGAGCACCAGGATGCACGAGTATGGAGCACTGTGTTCTCAGTATTGAACACTGCTGATACAAATTGTGTGGGCATAAGCTCGTGTAAATTTTACTTCTTTCAAAGATGTGTGTTTATTACTATTGTTTCAATAGCATTCACTCTGTATTGTGAATGCGTGTACACTTTTGTATAAAATTAACCTTCTGTCTCTACTATAGGAGAAGTTAAGATCCAAATGTAATGAAATGTACGGTAAAATCTTCTACAAAAACATTCTCGTTAATGCCCCTATTCAAAGGCTATATTTATGAGAACAAAATTATGTTGAGTATGTTATTTCAACAACCTATAAGTGGTGCATGAAAATGACCGGTTTCATAACTTAGACGTGAATAAAACTGTGATGAATTTTAGAATTTGTATGAAATGAATATTATAAAACTCACTTGCCATCATCAAAGGTGAACGAAACTGTCTACGGAGGTCTTCAGGGAATGTAGGAAGCGGTGAGTCTGAAGCGTCCTCGAGGTCCTTTTATCTCCCAGCAGATATTCTCTCGCGGCCGTTCTGGCAAGTAATTGCCCTCATCCAGTCTAAACGTTCAAGTTTGAAGCGCCAGGAGATTTCTGACGGTCTCCGCAATCTGTCTTCAGGGAGTGGAATACTGAGCATAAAGCCTCTTTAGACTGGAGGGTCCTATTAGCTTCGGCTCTCAGAGGGCCAGCAAAGACGCTTGGAATCATGCACACAAGCTCATTTTTTTACTTCATTGCTGATTTTCAGAACAAGTCAAGCGGATTTACTTTACAGCATGTCTTTGGAAAGCGTTGCTCATTTATAGAGCGTCGTTTCATTGATGCTAACCACCTGGATCAAGCTTCGCGTAGGCTGCTGCAGTTCTGCTTGTTGAAAAGTGGAAACTACATTTTATCGCCGGGACGAAATTCGTCTAAAACAAATAAGAATTGTTCACAAAGATTGCAGTAGTTATCGCTTTGTTACCTATTGCGCCAATCATATATAGCTGACATCTGGTGCTTGAGTAGCATTTGCAGGTGTCCTAAATGTGGACTCGGCCACTGTTTCTGCTGTTATTTTCTTCATGATCTGATAGCCATAACATCGCAAAAAATTTAGGGATACGTTCTGCGGAATGCCAAAATTTTTAACTAGAATTATTGGGTATTCTCCATTGAAATATGTGTGAGAATTTGTGAACAAGGGTTGTAGGAAGAAGTGATATTTGTTGTACTCAAATACATTGTTTTACTTCATTTAAAATTTGATCTCGAATATTTATGAAGCATTCGATCTATTTTAGATTTTTTTTTATTTTGGAGAATGTTTCACTAGACCTGGTAAGGATCCTATCTAATTTTAATCTATCCAATTTGAGGATCCTGTTAAGATAGTTTAAATACGATACCCTTTTATGATGTGATTAACGTCAATTTTACGACGATCAACCTTAAGCACAAACAAACCAACGAGAACAAAAACTGCGTAAAACGTTACTTTCACGTAATGAAATGAGAATAAAGGGAAAGGTTATTTGTGTTTTCTGTAAGTATGATAAAATTGTCATTACCTGATGTCTTGCTACTACGCGGATTTGAAATCGAACCATTTTAGTGTCTGAAGATGAATTTTACTAAGGTATTTCATGCAAATTGTATTTTCTTGTGTTTTGAAAATTTAATACGTTTTCATATTCCAGCATAAAAACTCCGTGAATATTCTAACGAAACTCTAAATTGAACGTTGATACTTGAAAAGAAGGAACCCGTACTTTGAATAAAGAATGACTTCTAATGTAAAGAGAAATAGGCTGACATTAACTTAAAAAATTAATTGATTCAAGCGTAAATTGTACGATGTATACCATAAAACTTCAAGCGTTTTTCATCAAGGGAAAGTACGGACAAATAAATTTTGTGGGAAACCTGATTCAATCATTCTCAAATATGAGACGAAGCGTCTGTCTGCACGCCAACTTCGGCCGCTTCGGCGGTATCCTCGTGGATTTGGAGTCAAGACCGCAGACGTCTGGTTCCGACTGTCAATTCCTAACGAAGAATCCTTTACAAACGTTGTCAGATTTGTCGGTTGGTTAAAAATTCAATATTGAATTGAATTTTGTCAACGATATCAATAATTTCGTTGTCACATATAGGCAATATGGTATATTTGAAGACATATTACATAATGCCATTGTGCTCGCAAATGCTAGTTGTCGAGATATTTAACTTTGAAGTTTTACGTCGTGCACAAAATTGAACAAACGGACACGTAAATAAGCTGATATACGGTATTGACACAACGATAGCTGAGGTTAAGTTAGGTAAAGTTAGATTAGTGAAATAACCTAACCTAAGTAAACCTAAAATAACTTAACTTAGCCATGCCGACACCGATGGTTTTTTGTCGCCTAAATGACTGCGCATGTTCCGTATCCGCCATACACCGGAAGAGCCATTTCACTTTCTTCATTTGAATGAATAACTGAATACGAAATAAACACTTTTAACTAGCACCAAGTCATTATAATAACGTTTAATGCACTCAAATAGGGTCTCAGAACACCCTTTGCATGCCCCTTCCACCGTAAGAGTCATATAGAAACTGCCAGCAATGCTATTCATACCTTACCTTATTTATGCTATACCTCAAAAACTAGGCATTTGCGAGCACAATGTCATTCGTGTGCAACGTCTTAAAATTTCTTTAATTACCTAAATTTCGTAATGAAATTGTAAGAGCTTCTGTTGCTACTTCGGCCGTTGAGTTTCATTAGGGCAAGTGAGGTAGCGGCCTTACATGGTTTCTCCTGTAATGTGTATCAGTGATACAGGACGGCGAAGTTGGAACTTTTTGTTGAATGAATTTACATTGGAACATTTCAAGATTACTGAACACTTAAAAATGACTAGATAAGATTTTGAGTGGTGACTGAAGTATAGTCACTACAAGTACCCTCCCCTTAAAGAGAAGGTAGTTCGAACGATACATTTGCGTATGTTCAGATGTGAGAGAGTTGCTGTTGGGGCCTAGCGATGAGGTATGTGATGAGGCTTAGCCTTGAGGCCGGGCGATGAGGCTTAGCGTTGAGGCCGGGCGATGAGGCCGAGCGATGAGGCCGTGCGATGAGGCCGTGCGATGAGGCCGAGCGGTGAGGCGTTTTGACAGCTCGGTTGTGCATTTCCGCGCTTGGTTATTCGTCCTTGAAGTGATAGGAGTACCTAGCGGAAATTGCGACAAAGCTTCGTTGGAGAGCAGCGATGGGTGCTGTTGGGTCACCAGTTGTAGGAGGCAAGCGATGTAGAAGCTCTGCCCGTTGATGAACCCGCTGGAGTACTGCGGAGTATCCAGTTGTTGGAGCGGCTGGGGTCACCAATTGTAAAGAGCTGGTGATACTTCTGGGGTCACCAGATGTGAGGCCCGGATGGTGCTGCCTCCGCTGTTGAATTTCCATTAGGGCAAGTGAGGTAGCGGCCTTACATAGCTTCTCCTGCAGTGTGTATCGGTGATACAGGACGGCGAAGTTGGAACTTTTAATTGAATAAATTTACATTGGGACATCTTAAGCTTACTGAACGCTTAAAAATGATTAGATAAGATTTTGAGGGGTGACTGAAGTATAGTCACTACAAAATATGGAAGTCGTTGACAACATTAAATGCAATATTGGCCGATTTAAGGGGGTCAACCCTGGAGCTTTCGAGCCCAATGGGCCATTTCTACTTTTTGTTGAAAAAGGATCCTTAGGTGGTGGGCTATTGTGCTCTAAAATTTTATGGGGCTACGGGCATTAGATCCCCCCCCCAAGGGAGCCAAAAATCGTGATTTTTTGAACTTATATAAAAAGAAAACAAAACGAAAAATAAATATTTTAAATCCATCAGTTTGTTTGAAATACTACGAGGATTTCAAAACTGTCTTTGAATTTGTTCTAGCATGAAAACTCAATGACTTCTATTCTTATGAAATATTCCTACAAATGAACTAAAAACCTAATATTTAACATTTTTTCACAAAACTAAGGCCTTAATCGAAAAAATGAATTGAACAAAATATGTTTCTTTTAAAAAATTACATATACGTGAAATTTCAGAAGAATCAGACTGTAAATAAAATATTCACCATTCCTCAAGAAATTAATAATTTATTTTCATTTTATTTGTTACATGTAATTTACATTTCATAGTGTAAATATAAAATTATGCATAGAGATTTTCAAAAAAACATGAAAACAGCTTTCAGGTACAATAATTGTCCATTATATTACACTTCAACAATCAAAATTATTTTTGGCTGATGCTCACAACCCCTCATTTTCAAGATTCAAAAGAATGGATGTCAGTAAGTTTTTATGCCAGGAAAAAAACGTAGACAGTTTTAGAATCCTTGAAACATTTCTCTAACAAACTAATGGATTCCAATTTCCCAATTTATACATTTAATTTTTTTTATCACAGTTCTAAGCAAAAAATTTGGTATAATTTAGTTAGTGATTAAAAATCGCATTTCAAAAGCAAACAAAAGAGAAAATAGAAAATTCAGATCCATTAGTTTGTTTGAAATGTTACGAGGATTTCAAAACTGTTCTAGCATAAAAACTTATTGACTTCTATTCTTTTGTAATACCCTTAATAATGAACTAAAACTATTAATTAATTTTTTTTAAACTATGGCCTAAATTGAAAAAGTTACACGAGCAAAATATGTTTCTTTTTCAATAAATACATATATTGGCCAAATTTAAGACTAATCAGATCAAAATTTAAAAATCGCTAGGGTTGACCCCCTCAAGCCATTACTGAAGAAATATATGAACTCAACCATGAGAACACATCATGAACGAAAATGCTTCATTAGTGGACTGATTTCGATCTCGTAAACGGGTGTCAGGCTTGGACTGCCCCAAAAAGTTCAAAACAACAGCTCTTAAATATTCCAAACGTGATCCTCATAGAATGTTATGCTAAGTTTTATTTGATTTAGGCTTTTCAATGCACCTTATCACACATTCAGTCTGAGACTTTATTTCAACTTCAAGGTTTTCTGAGATATTCGAGAGTATACAGTTAAAGGGTAACAATGAATTTATTAGATTTGAACACATCTGATTGTTTGAGAGATGGACTGAAACAACAAATGACTTCCAAGATTGATTATAGAAAATAACATCATGAAATAATAGCAAAAAGTTATCGAGAGTGTAAAAAAAATTCTAGTTTACCTTTTTGCCGGAATATCAACGAGTTTGCCGCCCATGAATGGCCTGTGCAATTGGAGGCTAAAACTATAGGTGCATTGGCGAAAGATTTGGACTGGCTGAGAAAAGTTTGTAAAGACTTCAGA
>JACJUY010007510.1:20099-30855 GCA_014220935.1 Platorchestia sp. MABIK
TTTTTCGGTTCACTGCTATCCTGTTCTTCAGCACCACCTACTTTCTTCTTCAACTTTTATCTTGTTTCATGAACTTCTTTCTCAACTTACTGTTTACTGTTTCTATGCCCTTTCTGCATAGATTCAGAATTCTCTTATTTCCAAACTAAATGGTGCCTTCCTCTCTTTGATACGTACTTTTTTTTTGTAGCGGTTAGGGAGGCTTAAACTAACCTAATCTTCACTACGGTTCTTCCACATGATTTCCTTCCATCAAACTCAACAAATGCGTTTCTTTATTATTCCACTTGTTTGCCGATTAGTTATTTAAAATGTTCTTTGATGATAATTTTCATTTGAATAACGGAAATTTTAACGTGGTCCAGCTCTTTCTCGTCTTTGTGGATGAAACCCTAGAGCTTCAAACCCCCTTTGCTATCCAAATTTTCAAATGGAATCGGACACTTGTAGCTCTATAGCCTTCCCCTCCCCCCTTCTGATTGAAGGCTTCTGATTGGGTCTCGGGCCTTACCCTACTCGGACAGTGACGCGTGTATAAGACGTGCGTCTTGAGCTTTCGAAACTTCTGTAGCCGCATTGCTATTGTATCAATGGGAATTAACACTCTATGGGAAAAATGTGAGAGGTAGGCCTTTTTTGGCGAAATATAATATTTTTTCACAATTAGGACTATTTTTGTTTTTGTTTGTTGCTGTCCAGTTTTTCAGCACCTCTGGCTTTCTTCTTCAACTTTAATCTTGTTTTCTAACCTTCTTTCTCAACTTAGTTTCTATGCGCATGTGACCCTGGGCGTGAACACACTTTGTGCATAGATTCCGCGTACCCTCTAACTCTATAGTAATAGTGATTAACTCTATAGTAAATGGTGCCTTCATCCTTTCATTCTTCTAACATCTTAGTTGTGGTAAGGGAGGCTGAACTTAAAATCAATCGCGGATAACACTTAGTACGCGCGCCTGATTTGCGACTGTCTGGGATGCAGTTCGTACACATGAAACGTAAAATTCAGTGGTTTGAAAGTATATGTTGAAATACTGTATTACGTTCCTTAAATAAACATTAACGCTTTTTACCCAGTTAAAAAAATAATAACTCAAGGCACAAAAATCTAAGCACATTTCTCTGAATTTTACGGAACTGAACTGAAATCTGTGGACAAAAATAGTGGTTTAAATGGTACGGGATTCGTTCACAGAATTTGTAGCACGTCGCTTTACCCAGGAAATGTCGTTAAAAGCCTAATTCTATGTTAGGAATAATGTTGATAAGCGTTTGAATCCGTCTATGGTAGTAAAATTTTCCAGTAAAATTCCACACAACCGGATTCGTGCCTGGTCACGCTCTGGATTTTCTGGCTGTCGAGTATCTTCATGAAGGTAGGACATAAAGATGCAGCAGGCGCAATGTTTTTACTACGGGGAGCAGCTGGTCAAATTTGACGAATATCTGTGCTATGACAACGTATGTGAGATCTCGACATTTTCCAAAAACTATTTCTATATTACCACAAGGAAAAAATGAGGCATTGAATACCAAGTATAAAATAGCGCGCGTTGAAAGTGATCAAGGTGAATTGTCAAACAATCCGACAGTTGTATTAAGATACTGGGGTTGGACAAAATAATGGAAATACCTAACATTTTGCAATCATAATTGTTGAATGTGTTTTTCCAGTTCATCACGCGTTAAAAGACGAAGAATATTACTCATCATCTTAACTAAAACACTCGCTACAAACTTCTCACCATCTGTGCGACTGAAGCTCAATTTCGGCACATTGACGGCAGCTTGTTCCGCCAGGTAGATGGTGTTGCTATGGGCTGGGACCCATGTTCGCAAACTTTTACATGTTTCTTGTGGAAAACCTGGTATTGAACACTATGCCTGTTAAGCCAACAATGTACGGCAGAAACGTGGATGATATTTTCGTAGAGGTGGAGAGTGTTAAGCAGTTGGAGATGTTGAGGGATTTGATGATGGAGAATTCGGTGTTATGTTTCACGTATGAGTTGAATATACAAGGGAAGTGATCATTTTTGGATGTATTGGTTGAAGCTTCGCAGGGTGCTTTCCAGAGGTCCGTGTACGTAAAGCCTTCTCATGCTGGTGAAACTATTAGTTATGATTGTGATGCTCCACAGGTACATAAGGAAGGCGTTATTCACACTTTACCAAATAGAGCTCATAAATTTTGCAGTAGTTGGGCCAGTTTTCATTCTGAAATTCTTCGGGTTAAAAGATTGCTAATAAATAACAATTTTCCTAATACTCTGGTTGACAGGATAATCAATAATTTTCTTGACCGAATTTTGAGCAGTGATAAAAGTCCTGGACCTTGTACACGTCATGTAAATGTATTTTATGAAAATCAAATGCACATTAACTACAAAATTGACCAACGAATTTTCAAAAAATATAGTTGAAATTTTGTAAACCCTGTAGATCCTGGAACTGCTATTCAAGTGTGTGTGTGTGTATATATATATTACAAAAATCGTAAAATCAGTGATCTAGTAAAGAATATTATTTCCAGATCCAGGGTCAGTGACCTAGAGAAAGCTAATGTGATTTATCAGTTCAAATGCGACAGAAGAGAATGTAAGTCTCCTAATAAAAGTTACATTGGCATGATTAAGATGACCCTGAATCAAAGATTGACTGCGCACAAGTACCAAGGTTCTAATTTTAATCCCTTTCGTGTTGAACATACAGTAGTTCTAAACCCTCGAATGAAGATCTTCATTCAAACTAGCAGAACAAGTGGAAATTCCACGGACAATGTCATCAATAAGCTTTGGGGACCTGTGAGAAAATTCTGTCAACATTACTCAATAAATTTGAACACAACATATTCTAGCCTATCTTGTCCTAACCTATGCTAACCAAATCTATCCAAACCTAACCTAACCAAACCTAACCTATCCTAACCTAACTTTAACCAATGTCATCCTTAGGCTAAGTGAACCCGTGAAAAAAATTCGGTTAACATTACCTAGCAAATTCTTAAATAACATATTCTAACCTAACTCATGCAAACATAGCATATACTAACCTATCCTATTCTATCTTGACCTATCCTATCCTAACTGAAGCTAGCCTGATAACATGGCAAACATAAAAACCCGTGAACACGTACAAAATTTCACTGACATAACCTACCTAACCTAACCTATCCTACACTAACCTATCCTACACTAACCTATCCTAACCTAACATATCCTAACCTACCCTAACCGAAGCTATACTGACAATATGTCAAAATAAAAAACCGGTACCTGTGAAAAAATTACATCAACATTTTCTAACAAATTCGACCATTACCTAATCTAATCTAAGCTATCCTAACCTAACATATTCTAACCTATCACTTCCTGACCTATGCTCACCGAACCTTTCATGATAATATGTCAAACTTAAAAAACGTGAACCCGTGAAAAAATTCCGTCAACATTACCTAACCAATCCTAACCTAACCTATCCTAATCTAACATATCTCAACCTATCCTATCCTATCCTAACCTATCCTATCAAAGCCTATCCTAACCTATCCTAACCTAACTCGACCAATGTCATCGTTAGGCTAGGTGTACCCGTGAGAAAATTCGGTCAACGTTACCCAACATTTCTTAACAACACATTCTAACCTAACCTATCCTAACATGTATACACTAACCTATCCTATGCAAACGGAAGATTCCTGATAAATTGTCAAACATAAAAAACCGTTGATCCGTGAATAAATGTCNACGTTAAAATTTCCGTTATTAAAATGAAAAATATCATCAAAGAACATTTTATATAACTAATCGGCAAACAAGTGGAATAATAAAGAAACGCATTTGTTGAGTTTGATGGAAGGAAATCATGTGGAAGAACCGTAGTGAAGATTAGGTTAGTTTAAGCCTCCCTAACCGCTACAAAAAAAGTACGTATCAAAGAGAGGAAGGCACCATTTAGTTTGGAAATAAGAGAATTCTGAATCTATGCAGAAAGGGCATAGAAACAGTAAGTTGAGAAAGAAGTTCATGAAACAAGATAAAAGTTGAAGAAGAAAGTAGATGGTGCTGAAGAACAGGATAGCAGTGAACCGAAAAAGGTGGTCTTGACCATACAAAAAAATTATTTCAAGAAAAAGAAGGCCTACCTAACTCTCAGCTGGGGCCCTCACACACTTTCCCCCTGGGAGTGCTAATTCCCATAGATACAATAGTTGTCTCGCCCGAAGGGGATAACCGTAGTGAAATTTAATTAATAGCAAATTAGATATCAACACGTTCCTCGTGTATTGGGCCACATGTGTACCAACAGGTAAATTGCCCATTTACGTGCCAGTATAAATGCACTACATTTTATCTGTTTTGCGACATTTTTTGAAAATAATTGTCATACTGAGGTGAAATGATATCATGGAATTGTACTTTTAATATTTATTATTGGGAATTAAAGTTTATTCAAGCTAGAAAATTGATTTCCCTCTTTTACTACTTACAACCTAACCAAACCAACCGTTAACAGACACGGAAACGCGGAGAACGTGTTAATAAGTTGTCTAACACAGAACATTCATTGATTCGTAAATGCTCCTGTTCACCATTATATTATTTACATAAAAATCTGCACCATATTGGAGGACTATTTTTTACTCGGAAGAGTAAGAACTAAGCAACTTAGCATTCGAGTTGCTATTAGGGAAACTTAGGCGTAGAGATGAAATATCCTTGAATTAAGAACAACTTATACGAGAATCTCTACACAACAAAAAGCTCAAAACTATAAACCCAACTTAGTACCGTTTATTTACTAACCAATCACAAAAACACACGAGAAGAGCAAGTAGTTAGAAAATTGAACGGCAATTAATTTTCACTTAAAATCATATTTAATAAGTTGGTTTAAACACCATTAGGTATAACAAAGGTGTTCCAAAGAGAGGAATTTGTGTTTAGGGAACAGAGAATCTATGCACAAGGTGTTCCTGCACAAGACTTGCGCATATAAACAGCAAGTTGAGATGGAACAGGAAGAAAAGGCAAAGAAGCGATACCGAAGAAGGCATTAAAACTCAGAGATGCAAAGTGGGCATGAATAATTGAAGTTCCAAAAGCCTATTTTAGCGAAGGCGTCTTACACTGTCTTTCTGGGGTGCCAGTCCCCATTGCATGGGATAAACAAATAACTAACCCAGGCTTATCGCCTATCCTGTGCCTCCTGAGGGGAGTCCGCAACAGAACAAAAACCTATTTTGTCAACAAAAAAAGGCTTACCTAGCCTTCAGCTCGGAACCTCACATCTTCCTCCTGAAGCGTTAATTCGAGGCTCAAACTTTCTGAGAGGAAGTTTAAACTTTGAACTATCATAGCAAGGACTCGCACCGTACACACGTGGTCCAAACAGTATGATGGTGCAATTTGCTATCTGAGTTCCATTTCACGAATTAACAAAAAAACTCACAGAAACTAAACCTCAAAAATTCGGCAATCTTGTCTCAGTCATAATCTTCAAAAGAGTGACTGTCAGAGTACGAATGGCCTATTTCGTCTTTACCAAAATCGAGCCAGTAAGCGATTCTTTGTATCAAAGCGCAACAAACGATTAATTATTAAGATTAAAATTGGGCTCAGACCAAATTGCTACTTCGAATTCCAGAGTTCATCGCCTCCTATCCTCGATGCTGACAAAGGAAACTCCGGCCAAGACAAAGACAGTACAACTGCGCGTACAACCCTAGAACTAGTTCCTCGGAAGTAGAAATGCGTTCTGTGAAGTTCAGATCTCTAGTAGCAAATAAATGCACTACAACCAATCTTTGTTCGTGTTTGTGACGGCTTCACCTGGGGAGGCTTCTCCAATACGATCAAAAGAAAACAGTCAGTGGTGTTCCTCATCACGGGAACATTTCTCTGCACTCGTTTAAGCTAAGCTCAAGCTTCTGACATTTTGAAAGAATTCATTAAATTGAGTTTTTAAGAACTTGTTGAGATTCGTTATAAGGAAGAGAATATATCCCATTCACACAGAAAATATTAAAAATAAATGATGGGATAAAAAACTTAATCGCCTAGGAAATGGAATATGTATTCACACACAAAAAAAATATTTTTCGACCATAATACCAGTTTGAGTGCTTTCACTTCTTTTCCAGAGAATATTTTAATGTTAATAAAAAGGACAAAATACTCGAAGCTGAAGTGACCAGTAACTACAGAGACTTGGGCAAGACTTAACAATTCAGGCCATGCTTTGTTTTTGGACAAGAGCTTGAGAAGCCCGTTACCGTGTGACTCAACTCACCCATTTCTATTCCAAAGCCTAGGATTGTTCTTTTTCAAGGATTCGTGCACACACTCATTCCTCCACAATACGAGGCTGATGTCATTGTTCTCGCTCGAAGCAGCATTGAATAACCTCTTTGATTAACGTCCACTATGTGGGAACCATTGACTTGTTAATATAAAAAGTTTTGGTATGTTCGTAGATGATTGGTCATATCCGAACACTGACCTACTCTCTTACTCATTTGAGAGCTCATTTCTCGTGGCACCTTAGAACTCGAAGCACAAAAATGTATTTCATAACCTCAATTATTTTGCCTTCAATAACCCTAGCTAGCGACATTACCTTTCCAATTGAACTGAAGTGCGGAGAAAACGCCGTGTAAATAAATTAAATTTACAACTTTACATGCAGGTTTGAAAGAGAAATTCTCAAATATGATCTAAAAAACAACACGACTAACTATGCCATCTGATCGAAATTGTTTCCATTATTTTCAAGACTACAATATCCAGAACAAAATATAGTAATAATTACTACGGAGTTATAATTTCACATTTTCAACACTTTAATATGCCGAAATTCTTTAGTTAAAGGAGGACGTAATTTGTACTCATATATTTATTCGATTTAGCTTTTTTAGTTCGCTACTTAGGATTGTACATCCCAATCTAAGAAAAAATTATCAAAAAAACAAAGACATATTACAAATTTTTTTACACGAAAAATTTGACTTACACAATTTATTAATAACTTGTGAAGTACGTCATTTCGTTCGTTTTCTGATAAAAATAATTCTTTCATCTCATATTTCATTGAAGTTGAAATATTTAATTCCATTTTAATGATTGATGACTGCAAAGTAAAACAATAAATAATCGACAAAGGAGTGTATGAATAAATTATAACAAATCGAACGCAGGAACTGAGAGACAATTGCGAGGTGAAGCGAAAATATCCTTCAACTACGAAAATGGTAAATTGAATTTCAATGTTTGATTCAAAAACCCTTTAAAGAACATGTTTTCTACTTTTAGCATAGATCTTCCGGAACCGATACCCTCTCTACCGCCGATCACCAGTTCCTTGCTGGCGAACAGCTCCCAGTCGCACCCACACCGTGAACACGCGAATTGGTGAGCTCAATACCAAGTAACGATCCGCCAGTTGGTCTACCATAATCAGTCCACGCGGTGAGATTAGTTAGTTTGAACCTTCATAATCAGGAAAAAGTAATTCCAAGAGAGGAAGGAGTAAGGCAGAATTTAGTATGGAGTTCGGGGAACAGGGAATCTTTGTACAAGAGTCTATGCGCAAGAGACCTTGTGAGGATACGCACTTGATTCCTTGCGCATAGAAACAACAAAGAAGCTCGTTTATGAAACATGATAAAAATCGAAGAAGAAAGAAGTAGGCGCTCAAAAACAAATCAGAGAACCAAAAAAGATGCTTCTTAACGAAACAACTTATTTTATTTTTAACAAAAGAAATGCCTCCCCTAACCTTCAACTTGTGACGACACATTTTCCTCCTCAGAGCGCTAATTTTCATACATACAATAGGTGCATCTCTCTAAGGCAATGATCTCCAAACTTTTCGATGTAAGGGCCACATTATATATTTCCCCCATTCATGCGGGCTAAAGGAATAAAAAACGAAAAAGAAAATTAATTCAGCGATGCCAGTTGTACGATAATTATTTTTCAAGGCCACCAGACAGGGATTTCTTTGGCAGGCCATACTGTAGTTTGGAGACCCCTACTCTAAAGGGTCAGTCTAAGTGCGAAACGCATCGTAATTCCCGGGGCATTTGTGAAAAATAAGATCGGAAATAAATTCTAGAGTACTTAAGGGAAGCTACTACCCTGTACTCTACCTAATTTACCGAATTTGTCAAGTTTCACTGTTCACGTTTCTATTGCATCTAGAGGAACGAAAATGAATACAGATATGTAAAATTGAATTCTGAGATCACAATCGCGCTTCTACGTAAAAAATTGTAGAGTGGGAAAAGTTTTGCGCAAGTATATATATTTTTCCGAATGTTCTCACAATAACTTTTTTCTGCCGCGAAAATCAAAAAATTTTATAGAAGAAAATGTGTTCAGAATTCAATTTTACACATATGTATTCATTTTCGTTCCTCTAGATGCAATAGAAACGTGAACAGTGAAATTTGAAAAATTCGGAAAATTAGGTAAAGTACAGGATAGTAGCTCTCCTTAATTGAAATAACACTGGAATATATAAAAAATAAGAATCAATTCAGAGATAGAAAACAATATTAGCCACTATTTTCAAAAGGAGAGAAGCAGTCTAATAATACTTCACAATCGAAAGGTAAAGAAACTCAAATGTACACAAAAATTCAACAGATAATTATAGAAATATAGGAACACCAATTACCATAAAAAGAGAGGACAAAGGAAAAAATGAATTGTTAACCACGAAAAAACCATCCTCTGCAACCAAGACAAAGCCAAACAGCCTCGAAACAATTTCTTCACTGGAGATACTCAATTACTCACCACCACCATGAATGTAGAAAACCTGGAGGCTCTCCCAGTGTTATGTTTTTCTCCCATCTGATCTGTAATTAGAAAAAAAAACAGTTAGCGGATACTTCAAATTAGTACATCAGCTACGATGTCTAAAATTACCTGCAGCCGTGCAAACTCTGTGCTAATTGAGCTTAGATGAAGAACATTTTTGAAGTTACAATACTAAGTGAATATAAAATTTCAAATTTAATCGTGTCCTCGAACGCTCGGACCATTAGGACCTGGGACTAGATTTCCAAACAGTTGATGGCGTTTAAACGGTACCACTAGTAGCACAAATTTTTTTCAAGTCGACTTGGCTACACTTAGTGCTTTATCAAGTTAAGGTTTTTTCCAATAAAATATATGTATGAGTTTTTCTTAAAATATATTGATATACATCGCCATTTTGACGTGAATTGTTTGAAAATACGCACATGAACGCAGCAGCGTTTTACGTTTTGAGCTTTTACGTTATGATGAAACATATGGAATGACAGAAACAAATACTTGTATTTTTTAGTGGATAATATACTTTTCCACTAAAACTACAACCTGAATGTAAGTTTTCCTGTACTTACTACGTGTGTGCCATCACAGCTACAAGCGCTAAAATAAAACGGATTCAATTCAATACTTCCCAGTTCAAGAACACATCTGATTACTGCCTACTTGGTATGGCAGGCTCATGTCATGAGCAAGGCAGGCTCTTCCTTGAAGTGCAAGCTATTGATGGTCAAATCCTTAAACATGTTCGCATCACGCACGGTTCAGAAGAATAAAACTTGAAAAATCTAATTGTTAACCATCAATGAGAATACCTAATTTTGAAAATTGTACAATGAGGTGCTTGAAATTAATATTTTTCTTGTGGTCTTCTTTACGGCTAAATTTTAGCAACTGCACGACTGTGGTTGGGTTAGCTTCACAAATTCGATTTATTTTCTTACATGTTCAGTTTATAAACTTTATCGCCCTATTACCAGCGTATTTCAACTACACTAGCCTAACATACTTACACTTTAACTTAAAATGTTGTAATTACAGACTTACATTTCATTGGTGCAGGCACTGGCAACATGATAAAAGTCTTGAAACACAGTAGTGCCAGTATCAAATTATTGCAGCACAAAACAAAGAATGACAATCTAGGCATGGTCGCGTGAGGAGACAAAGGAAGAGAACCGGAAGAGGCCCTAATTATTTATGACTTGCACCCATAAAATTACAAATTGGATCGGCATAAAAACTACTCTCATTAGCACGAGAATCTGCTGAACCAGTAAGCATTGGTGAGGCGTATGAGTAATAAAAAATACGGAAGCAGCGAAGTCATTTGGCACAAATGCCCAGTAAAATTAAAAACCTTTCGAACGTCAACAAAGTTTTTTTAACCCGTTTCAAGAATCTACTTGAACAAACCCAGGAGTGAAAAAGACGTGAACGATGTGGAGGATTAGATTAACTATTCCTTCATCTAAAGTTCATGTTTAAATTCAAAAATTTATGGCTAAAAAATATTCAATAACTAGTATTCTTCCCACAGCCAATACAATGTCTTTATTGTGTTTTCCCGTATTTTGAAGATTTTACTGGTAAGATATCAAACGATTTGGAAATTCTTTTCAAACGCTATTTTCCCGCAAGGAAACTTTGTCACTGTCATCAGTTCTCCGAAAGTTTGCTAATTTTTACGCTACAAGGCCGTGATTCCGAAATGAATGCGGGCATCCCTTATCTATAAGTTTAATTAGTGTCCATCTGGCTTTGTCGGCATGACGACTTATCCATTCTACATAAGGATTGCCTAGCAACGTGGAATCAGCAACAGTAGTGGAAGAATTTTGGCCCACTTGTCTATTCGCCTTCACAGCGAACAGTACTGCAACCGCATAGCAGGTGATTTTAAATTTTACGTACTGCCCTGAATGATTCAGACCTGC
>JACJUY010007510.1:30878-43450 GCA_014220935.1 Platorchestia sp. MABIK
TGGTTTTTTTTTTTTGTGACTGATTTTTTCTTTTTTCAATTGTTACAGATTAACTTACAGAGGGTGGAGCTGGTCTCCGAAATGTTTAAAGAATGAATAAATTATATGTGTATATTTTATTATAAGACCTTGCAAAGTTCTAATGGATAATTTCAATATTAAAATATTAACCGTTTAATCGTTTTCAAGTTTCTAAAAAATATATTCCATTTCAACCTAACAAAGGCCTACCTAACTCTTAGCTCGGGACCTCACATTTTCTCATTGGAAGTGTTAATTCCCATTGAGACAATAATTCTATCCTGTGGGGCCATTAATACAACTGTTGCACCTCCCTGAGAGAATTGACGATAAGAAATAAAATACCAAAAAATCCAAACCCTTTCACATTTATGACAATTTTTTCAAGGATATCTAGAGCGATTTTTCTGAATATGAACATGAAGTAGTCTTTTACAGAGCCAATTTTAGTGAACTATGTTTGTACGTCAACATCGAAAATTGAATCTACTCTTCACTTCACTCCCATGTACGAAATTAAATGAAGTGACTTCACAAATATTTGTAATTCTATTACACACGCCGTGGAGCCCTCGTCTCCGCTGCGTTGAGCGATAATCACAAAAAAACTAGGCGAGGTTAAAGTGCCGCCACGAGGGTGCAAATTTGGAGGTCTCGGTTGGTTCAGCTCACTACGCTGAAAGTGGGAGCATTTCGATGGAACGAAGCCGTGAAACAAAAATTAGAATATAAGATGATGACGTGCACGTGATTGGTTGCACGGAATGCCAAATTTTCGCACTAGAAAGGCTGAGAAATAAAAAATGGTAGACGAGGTCATCCTAACATTTCTCAACTCACAACTGATTTTGCAATAACTGTCTTGTAAAACGTAGATTCGAAACAAACCCTGGACGGTAAATTCCGTACTGTGAACATTTCATATGTAGGGGAGACAGGTAGAGTTTATGCTATTTTTGAGGAATTGAAAAAATGAGCCACAAATAATTTTAATATCGTAAATGAAACTTGGTGCCTTGCTTACAGGGGTGGGTACTGAAGAAATAGAAAGAAAACATGATTCAACAATTAACAGAACAAGCCTTCATTAAACATCCCGATGTGGGGCGATGCTTGACTGTTCGTCAAGGCTGGCGAGCTACAAATGTGCCAATATGAACAGCAACTGGACACGAGGAGGGTTTCGCAACAAGTCCTCCCCTTACGCCAACAGCAGGACGAGCTTGACGATAACAGCAGAAATTCTTCAAAAAATGAGTGAATTCATGGTCTCCAAAATTCATGGTTTTGTGTAACAAAATGAGTTTATAGTGTCATTTCGCGCGTAGATTATAATTCATTACAAGATTAGATCATATGTTAGTTTAAGCCTCCCTAACCGCTACAAAAAAAAGAGCGTATCGAAGAGAGGAAGGAGGAAGGCACTATTTAGTGTGAAGATAAGGGAATGCGGAATCTATGCAGAAGGGGCATAAACACATTAAGCTGAACAAGGAGTTCATGAATCAAAATAAAAGTAGAAGAGGAAAATAGTAGGTGCTGAAAAACAGGACAGCAGTGAACCGAAAAAATGGTCTTTAACATAACCACAAAATTTCATTCAAACAAAATGAAGGCCTACCTAACTCTCAGCTCGGGCCCTCGCATATTTTCCCCCTGGGAGTGCCAATTCCCACAGATACAACAGTTGTCTCCCCCTCAGGGGTAATTCCTTACTAAATCAAAAACACAGAAAATAGGTGCCAGTCAGGGGGACCCGCAAGAAAAGGTGTAGGCAGTTGAATGCTTAATCATTCAAATTTCACTGCTGTGGAGTTAACAGTGTTCGTTCGTTAGCGTTCATTTGCAACGGTTTGCAGTTTTTCGTACATCAATGCAATGTTTGTGATCCGTACCTGGCTTTAGATTTTGCGTTCATTCCAATTTTTCTGTGTCTGTTTTCATTTTCTATTTTGTGCAATGGGTCTTATAGGTGTTAAATGTGAATTTTGTGCATTCACGCGCTCATTCACAAACTTGTTCCAACTGAGATGTTTCCTTCAAACAAATAATTGTATCCTACAGCTTGTCGTTTTCCTCATGCTGTGATCAGGTCAATGCTGCTTAGGACTTTCTATCTTTTATTCCTCTCTTTCTGCAAATCTTTCTTTTCTTATTTTTCTAATTTTTCCTACACTCTAATGAGGGCTTCAATACCCTCTTCGATAGCTGAATCTCCTCACGCCTTGAAGGACGGAAAAGATGCCGTAACATCCTGAGTGTGGCTAAAGTAGCGCTCATTTCCCTAGGAGGACGCTGAGTGCCAAAGATGCACTAAAGAGCAATCCGCTTCAACTCATCCTCCTGAGGAGACTTAACATTTTGTTACTTCCACAGCAATTGAAACGCAGCGTAATACCGTAAGACGACATTCAAATCAACTTAGATTAAATAAGGTAGTCAGAGCCTAACTACAAAAGAAAGCTCCAAAGAGAAGAAGCATGAAAGAACCATTTAGTGTAGAGTTAAGGGAACACGGAATCTATGCACAATGCGTGTTCCTACACAAGATCCCAAGCGCATAGAAACGATTGGTTAAGAAGGAAAGTTATGAAACAAGATTAAAGTTAGAAAAGAACGTAGTACGTGTTGAAAAATCGGACACCAATGAACGGAAGAAAGATGGTCCGTAACGAAACAAAATGCCTATTCTATTTGAACAAAAAGAATCCTACCTGATTGATTGATTAAAAATTAGTTTTAGCCTCCCTTTACCACAAAAAAAATGTTTAAAGAGAAGAAGGATGAAGGCACTATTTAGTATGGAGTTAAGAAAACGTAGAATCTATGCACGAAGGGTGTTCTCGCAAGGGATCTCGTGCGCATAGAAACAGTAAGGTAAGAAGGAAGGTTATGAAACAAGATAAAAGTTAAAGAAAAAAGTCAGAGCTGCTGAAAAACAGGACAGTAATGAACCGAAAAAAGATGCTCCCTAACAAAACAAAAAACATTTTATTTCAACAAAAAGTAGGCCTACCTAACTCTCAGCTCAAGAATTTAAATTTTCTCCCAGGGAGTACTAATTCTCATAGATACAATAGTTGTATCCCTCTGAGGGGGTTTTAGAGAAGCTAAAAACTTTGAAAGTAGAGTGACAGCCAGCCATTCAAGTCATTTTGAAAAAACGATTCAAAGAAACAGGCCTATTGACCAAAAAAGAAATACAATTTAGTGTATTTCTAACTAATTTAGCGAAGACCAATTTTCAACTATTACAGCTTAGAAGACAAACACCAATGGCAAGTCAAGCAAAAGTTAGATGAGACGCTGTGGCTTAGGCGACAGCCTTCCTACCTTATCCGCTACATTTATTGATCTACAGTGGCGATAAAAAGTTTACAATCGCCACAGAAAATGAGTTTGTCAATTTTCAATTCCCGACAAGATAAATTTTAATGTCTCTCATGATTTTTGGTAACACTTTCTATTCAGCTGCAGCCTAACAATTGCTAAACCTCAAGGTGCTGCGTGCCTCCGTTGTGAGAGTTGTCGCCAAATCTTACTATTTATTTGTTCTGTCTACTAAACCTCATTTATTTTATAATTTTCATAAAATTGGTTCTATCATTGCTCTACATAAGTGTGGCAAATCGCAAAAGTAAATAGCAAAACAATTAAACATACCTCCAGGTTCAGTAATTTTTGGATTTCTCGTCAGGAGAGTAACGGTGGTGATCAAACTCCAACTCACAAACCTTGTTCTTGGAGGCCTAAAAAAATGAATATGCATACTAGTTAACTACGAAAGTGTGCAGTATTAATAAAACTAACAATAGCAACAAAAAAAAATTATCTTCAGGATGTCTTTAAGATGCATGAGCGCACAATTCGACATCCACTTCAAAAAGAACTTAGCTTATCATCACGGCATGCTGCTAGGAATCCTTTGCAACATGAAAAAATTATTAAGAAAAGAATTTTATTTTGTATGAAATATATTATTAAACTAAGGTTCTCTCAAGTGATGAGTCGACTATTTTGACATTTAAAAGCTGCCCAAAAAAGATGCGACACCCAATTGGCTCTAATAGGATGGCCAAAACTCCGCAATATCATAGTTTGAAATTGTTTTACTTTCACTGGTAGCCTACATTTTCTAGCACACAACTCTCTGATGAATGTTGCAAAATATTCAGCTATGATGATGGGCAAAATTTCCATGTTAATGACTCTGCACCGGACACCAACATTTACGCAGGATGATGGTCCACCATGTCACTCAGCCAAAATTATGAGTAAATGGTTCAGGAACAATATAATTCATGTTTTAAAAGGACCTGATAACAGACAAAGCCTCAATCCAATCGAGAACATGTGGGCAGTAATGAATACGCAAAATTTATGTTCCAATACAGACTTCATCACACAACTGAAAAAACCTTTAGAAATTTCTGGTGCAAATAAATTTCAGTTTAAGCATACCAAAATCGAACTGGATCAATGCCAAATCGTCCGAAACAAGTCCTACAGGAAAAAAAGATGAATGAAAAAATATCAATATAAGCTAAGTTCTAACATAAGTAAATAGTGTCATTTTTTGTGATCGTAAACTTTTTGACACCACAGTATGATGTTTTCTAAGTTCATTTTAACTTGACCAATCGACATAATTGTCTTCGCCTCCGACAGTAAAACAATTAGTAACCGAGCACACTCGCATTCAAAGGCTACGTCATTTGATAAAACTTAAGTAAGCCACGGAAGTCAAGTACAGTACTAGGCGATTGCACAAGTCTCAGAAATAATTAGACTCGAGACATCTTTTCTTGCATTAAACTTGTCGTAAATCAAACACTACCCTCTCTTCATACGAACCAAACGACCACTTCAGAGCTAAGCCTTATTCATGCTCCATATTTCATGGACATGAACTGAAGACACGGGAGTCAATATCTGAGGTGGCACACACGGCGGAGGGTGACGGGAAGTTGACACAGTCCCGGAGCGATGGGAACATTTTGAATGGCGGGAGCGCGCGCGCGTGTAGCAGGGGAGAGAGAGCAGAGAGGTCTGTGTAACGGTAGCTGCAACGGGAGACGCGTGACATGGCACTACGGCTTCATTATCATCACCGGAGCTGACGAGCGCACGCCCAATTCAACTACCCAGATAACCCAAATCAGCCTCGACCACGACCTCTCGAGAACACGAGAACAAAGCGCTACTGTCAAAGCTCTACTCATTCATTAACTGACGTCTCGTCTCCGCATACGTCATGGCCATGTTAGGTTCCTCAACCAAATCGGTGCTCCTCAAAGAACCTAGACATGAAATGAAACTTTCGTGAAACCCAGCGAAGAAAAAGACGAAATAACGTATGCCCACAAAAACTACTCTATTTTTCATTGTAATACTTAACAGCTCCCCGAAAGTCATGCAGCAACAGGCGATATCATTTTTCAATTCAATATATTCCAAAACAAAGAAATGAGAAAACACAAGTAGAAAATTAAACAATTCAAAAGAGATCCTATCAAAACAGAAATTGATAATAGATGATTTCCATGCCTTGGACAGTACTTAACACGAAATCAACAAGAAGAAAAACAATCACGTCTATGAAAACAGCTCAGCGTACGTGAAAAAAAAAGACTATTACTAAACTATGCTCTACATGGCAGACTATCTTTTCATTATGGGCAAACTGCGAAATTAAATTAACCACCAGAATATTAACAGCCAAACATCTATTAGCAAGCGCTATCCAAACGCAAACACGAATAAATGCGAAGATAAAGCGCCACCAATTCACCACGGCACAAAATAATGTTCGCTAAATTTAAATCCATTCCAGTTAATATAGTTCAAAATAAAAGAAGACTGTGTTCACAAGAACACCGGTAATCAACATTAGGGATACCAAGCAATGGCATTAGAGATGAAGAGAGATAACGTAGAAATTTAGGATGAAAAGTGTGATACAAGGAAAACAAGAGAGCACAGGACAAGCTAGGGTCACTGTAACGAGGTTAATGTAAGAGGAGGTGGGACTGGAGGGTGGCGGAGGAGCAATGATACGCTCCGGCACGTGGGGGCGGGAGGGAAAGAGGACAACACTCACAAACGCACGCACACGCAAAATATCGCTTCACCAACAGCTTTGATGAGAACGGGCTAAGGAAAAGCAAAGCTAACATTCATGCGCATTAAGCACATGAATAGGCAATCAATCATAGCGATGGTAGAGCCTGACACGTCTACCAAGCCTAACACAATCCAACTAATGCTAGAGAACAACTGAGCTACGTTCACAGTGTTTCATTAGATTTAAACACCTCAAAACAAATCCATTGTTTTATTTAGGTCCATGAAAACGTATTTTTATAACCATAAACTCGCAAGACGGAGTTACCTCAAAAAAAATCATCACAGTTAAATTTCCTTCTTTCGCACATGGTGACCTCTTTGAAAATCATGATTAAAAAAATGCTCCGGTAAATTCAGTCCTAGGATAGCAGCACCTGTCTGCGATGAGCGACAAGCGCACTGTTCCGATCACAATAACCCCAAAGGGGTTAAGGTAGGCGCGCGTACGCAGGAGACCCGTAAAGAAGCGTAGACCTCACCAAACCTGATATACGAGGAGCAGAAAGTCAGTGTTTGGGTGAGGGCTCTCAGCATGTGCCACAACACGAGCAGGATGTCACAACACGACTCCTCGCCTTAGCAGCGCCTTGTTTAAACATCAACACAATCACTGTTGGGGACCTGCGTCAAAATCTTTTCATCGTACTTAAATCAAAAGTAGCCACTCAGAGCATGAAGAAGCAGGAAATGACAGCTCGCTGAGGCTGAGGAATTACACCAACAATACAGTGACGAGTGGGCGCACTCGCTCCGCTAGGTACTGAATGAATACTCACCTCTGTGAGGAATGTCTGAGCTGCTTTCTGGGCGCCGATGTGTAGTAAGTATTCATAAACGTACAGGGCCAACCTGCAACGAAAGGAAGTCGTGGTTAGCGCAGAGAAGAGAGTTATGAGAGTTACCGCACATTTACCATACCGTCATATCGACCCAATACTCAGTAATTCGGACTCGAACCAAATTTAAATTAAAAGACCACAAGCCAAATACGATCAAATAATATAAAAAACGTGTTGAAATTAAGAAACGACTGTTCTGTTGAACTTATAATGAAATCGTCAACAATACAGGTGCTTTTACCTCCTAGACATGTTTTGAATCCGTAGGGAGAAGTCTTGCTACCGAGCATACGCTCGTCTAGCTCTAAGCAAGACGAGCGTTACGCGCCATGGCAGGAAGAGCACCCTACGTTAACCTACTTCTTTACGTGACCTGCTACTCCAGCACAACACAATAACTCCACGAGCTTCTCAACAAAAGTTTTGGTGCATTTTCATAAATGCCCATTGAGACAAGGTTATAAAATGACTACAAAATTACGGGTTTTCACATATATTTCATGCCAGTCAATGCAGCAGTAAAACCCCTAGTTTCGTATGAGGCAATTCGACCTCGACAGCAAGCACAAAGCATATCGATGATGTGGTAAATGTTATACCAAACCCAGAATTTTCATTTCACCATTCGTTTTCAATCACCGATTGATCGATTGCGGAACTAATGTTTTTTTTTGTAATACAATGGAATGGGCAATCAAAAAGGGTGCAAATGAACATCGTCAAATAATTGTTAGGAAAGGAGCTTCCACGAAAAATACGTCAAGAAAGTTATTGGGGACAGAGAATTTTTCGAAACTTTGTCCAGTTTACAAGTTAACAACTCTACCTACTCTGATAGTATTTGAACAGCGGTGGACGAAATGACGGAAACTCAAGAATGAGGAGGATCAAAGACATTGTGCAAAAGGTCAGGCACACGGAACCGTTAGCAGTAATACGCCGCTAAAAGAGAAAAGAAAACAAATCAAGGCAAAAACAGAAAGAAAAGGCCTGCGCAACTGCTAAACTAAACTCAACTCTTGAAAACCTCTAGCGACAAGAGTTGCCGATTCTACAACGAAATCGGTGAATTTGTCACTAATTGGAGCCAATTTACCTTGATCCAGACGAGCACAATCAGAATATTGTACAGATTGGATTAGATTATTAGTTAGTTTAAGCCTCCTTATCCGCAACACAGGCGATCCAAAGAGAGGATGGAAGAAGGCACCATTTAGTATGGAGTTGAGGGAACGCGGAATCCATGCAGAAAGGGCATAGAAACAGTAAGTTGTGAAAGAAGATTATGAAACATGACCAAAGTTGAAGAAGAAAGTAGTAGGTGCTGAAAAACAGGACAGCAGTGAACCGAAAAAAGGTGGTCCTTAACATAACAAAAACCTTTCATTTCAACAAAAAGAAAGCCTACCTAACTCTCAGCTCGGGCCCTCACATTGTCCCCCTGGGAACGCTAATTCCCATAGATACAATAGTTGTATCCCCCTGAGGGGATCAGAATACTGTACAATCCAAGTAAAGCTCATGTAACATATTTGCTGATATTTAACTCTCTTCACTGCGATCTATGCTGTTCAGTAGTATAATGGAACAACTCGACTAGCATTTTTATTACAAATACGAGTAATAAAGACAGGCATAAAAAGCTCTTCAGTAGAAGTTCAAAGGGCAGATTACAGGTTAGTTTAAGCCTCCTTAATCAAAATTACCGTCAACAGATGCATTTTCAATTTATACTCCATCTATGGGAACAATGCTACCAAAACCCTATGAAATACATAATGCCTAAGCGAAGCTTTCATTGTTCGATACCATAATACCATTTATTCGGCAGATCACATCCGGCGACCTGTAGCTAGTAGAATCAGTGGTAGACACCGCACAGCGAAACTAACTATAAATGAAGATCAATGAAAAACACATGTCTTGTGTTACATGTTAATCCACAAAAAAAGAGCATTTTGTTAAATTGAAAAATTGAAGTACTTTTTTCCGCTTGGAATTTCTCTCAATGAAAAACTACGGAGCATAAATGTAAATGGGATAGTACAGAAAGTGCTCACATTTCTCCAAACTTTTTAAGGGTAGTTACACTTTACACACAGTTACACTCCAAATATCACGCACATAGCTCAGTTAAACTTAANAGGGCATAGAAACAGTAAGATAAGAAAGAAGTTCATGAAACAAGATCAAAGTTGAAGAAGGAAGTAGTAGGTGATGAAAAAACAGGACAGCAGTGGACCGAAAAAAAGTTGGTCCGTAACAAAACAAAAACCTATGTTATTTTAACAAAAAGAAAGCCTACCTAACCTTTAGCTCGGGCCCTCAAATTGTCCTCCTGGGAGTGCTAATTCCCATAGATACAATAATTGTATACCCCTGAGGGGTTATCTTTATCATATCGAGGTATAATATCCACTCCATATGTATAACACAGGAATTCATTATGACATTTCGTTATGACATTTATGACAGGATTATCAGAAAACACGGGAAAAAACGCATTTTTCTTGAATGAATTAATGATTATGAGTTAGTTTCAGCCTCCCTTACCATAACAAAGATGTTCAAAGAGAGGAAGTATGAAGGCACCATTAAGCATGGAGGTAAGGAAACGCGGAATATTTGAACAAGGTATGTTCCCGCACAGGATTTCGTGCGCATACAAACAGAAAGTAGGAAGGATAGGAAACAAACAAAAGTTGAAGAAGAGAGTCAGAGGTGTTGAAAAACAGGTCAGCAGTGAATCAAAAAAAGACAGTCCTTAATAAAATTAAAACATTTTATTTCAATAAAAAGAAGACCTACCGAACTCTCAGGTCAGAATATCACATTTTTCCACCTGGGAGCGATAATTCCCATAGATTAACTACTTGTATCCCCCTGAGGAGTGTAACTTGAATAAACTGCTGTAGGTTTCCCGATTGTTTTCAAGTTTCACTTCCGTTTCTGCTTAGTTCAACGCCAATCACAGAGAAACTCTAGTTTGAAAGGCATCATGAGAGCAAACAATTGGATGTTTGGATAATCACAACTCGCTGCGCCGGCAGATGACATAAGTATGTTAATAAGGAGAAAAGAAAAAATAAGAATAAGGAATTAAAAGAAGATGCGCTTAAAGGTTGCTCAGAACGCTGGCCTTCCCAAAGAAGAGCGAGAAGTAAAAAATCAGAAATACATCACCACACATTTAAACCCAAGGCGGACACCTGTAAAATGTGTTACCGATTTAGGGTGTGTGTGAAAGACGAAAAGGGAGGGGCTAGCTAGGGCTTCCACTGAGCAACTGATGAGCACTAGTTCCTCAAGGTATAATGACGAGGGCAGACTGTCAGTTTACCTCAAATGCAGCTCAGGTATACTACATATACTGAGGACACACTCAGCACACCTCTCTGTGGGTGATCTAGCATTACATCAGGTTGTAAGGGAGGGACGTCGAGTTCTACTTCAGGAAATGGGGTTATCTCGTAGAGAAATTGACGCTCCCTTAGCTCCGAGTCGGTTCGCTGCAGTTCCCATTCGCCGCACTTTGTTAACTCCATGGTGGCCGCTGAGTTGGAGCGAGCAGTTCGTCTTCAATTAATTGATGAGTGCATTCCATCACTTGAGATCTGCATTTTGCAGATTGAGCGGGCCGTGGGTTAGGTTTCAGTTGTCACGTTCATGTACAAATCGGTAGCGAGCGTCGGCGAGTTTTCACTGCATGGTGAGTTGTTCGTGGAATTTTAAGTGATATGTTCAAGAGATGTTTTTATATTGTAATTAACCGTTTTTTTAATGTTCCTTTTGTAAAATGTACTATCGTCTGGCCAACTGTAGTCATGTGTTTTGAACTAGAACTGATGTTAAGTTCTGGAAAAATTTTTGAATGATTGCGTTATCATAGCCAAGATTTACTGCGTTTTAAGAGTTTCGAGAGCTTGTACCCATACCACGATTGCGTAGACTGGGGGTTTGTTTGTTAGCTTTCCCTCATTTGAATTGAATTCAATTTTAGACTTCTGTAATAAATCTAAATAAATAATTAACTTGACTAAATTAATTGTTGGAGGCATAGGATGGCTGTGAGAGGAATAGGGAGGCTACCATTATACTTGCGATAGCACCTGGGAAACTTACCCTCGCAAAAGGACTCTAGTAAGTGACGTCCCATAACAAGGTCAGCAGTCACCTACTCGCCAACATTTTTCAGAACTCCATTTACGACCACACGAAAAATGGCCTTCGAACACATGGCAAAGATAGCTTATATGAGAACAACGCAATCGAGAGCAAAGATTAGATTAGACGTTAGTTTTAGGCCTCCCTAACCGCTAAAAAAAAAGCGTTCCAAAGAGAGGAAGGATGAAGCCACCATTTCGTATGGAGTTTATGGAACGCGGAATCTATGCACGAGGAGCATAGAAACAGACAGTTGAAAAATAATTTTATGGAACAAGACTAAAGTTGAAGAAGAAAGTGGTAGGGATTGAGAAACAGGACAGCAGTGAATCGCGAAAAAGTAGTCCGCAACAAAACAGAAAACCTTTTCTACATCAACATTTGACTTACATAACCATTAGTTCAGGACTGCACTAAGGTCCTCACCCTTCAGGAGCGCTAATTCTCATCAATAAAATCGTCGTTTCTCCCGAGGAACAACGAAACAGAGCAAACATCGATGATTCAAGGACTGTAAGACTTCCATGAACGGTCTCGTTACGTTATTCGAGTGAACGCCGTCGCCAAATCATTGTAATCATTTTAGTTCAATCATTTCCATCCATAATTCGACACATCTGTTGATTCATTTCTGTAAAATCTGTACATGTAACAAATCAAATAACACTAACATCTTCTCGGAATTGAGCTGTAGTATTCTTTGAACAAAAAATTTGAACAAAGCATCTTCATACAATTAAATGCGCCGTGTAGAAAAGACACTTATAATGCGTCGCAGTGGTGGCGAAATATGTGGACTTAACTGCTGAATAGTTGCCGTGAACACCAAAGGAAAGATAAATATAAAAGGAAACATAAAGGCCGCCAAACTCTACAACTAAACCCCCAACCGCCTCGTGCAAGAAGCATTGTTGTTCTAGTGACGAGTCGCGGATTCGTAATAAGGAGGCACCAACTGCGACCTTCACGGACTAAGACAGACATTATCATCAAAAACGTTTTCTCAACTTTCCTACAACGCGCCAGTGAAGCTCAAAAGTCCTGCATATTTTTCTAAAAGCGCCAGTTCATGAAATACTTTGAAGGATACTCCATAATGGCGCACTCCACCAAGGAGTAAACCAGGTAAGTTACAGGCTTCAGCCTGACAGGCAGAATCCAAGCTAAGGCAGATCTATTCCGGAACATGAAAAATAAATCCAAGGACACACGACCACAAGCACGTGCACTCGTTTTCACTTCCGCACATGTCAACTTTTTTATTCAGTGTTACAAACTTTTATTGCTAGAAGCAGTGACACGTCAAAACTTCATTAAGCCTCCTTGAAAACAACAAATGTGTTCCAAAGAAAGGAAAACGGAAGGCATCACGGAACGGAAGGGTATGGAGTTAAAGGGTAAGGGTTTCTATGCGCAAGATGC